>SZWC01002050.1:235474-245949 GCA_023375785.1 Penium margaritaceum | reverse complement strand
TTCCTACTGGCTTGCTAACCGGCCCTGCAAGGGAAGGATGAGACAGCCTACTATGGAAGTAAATGGCCCTGCTGCAGCGGAAGTCAACTGGGCGACTGGTTTGCGATCAATCACATGGGAGTAGGGCCTGTTCCATGTCAATGGTTGGAGAGGGTGGGCAGAGGGGGATGTTGTGGAACGGGATTGGGATTGGGGTGGGGGTAGGCGTGGGATTCGGATGGAACTATGCCCCCGCATGAGAAGACCGACTGCTCATGTTCGTTCCAACGCAGCTGAGATTCTCTCACCTGCAAGTACTTGACTGCGTCTGGGTAGCTGCGCAGAGCGCTCTCGGGGGAGTGCGGAGGGAGCAGAGTGGCGGGAAACGCAAAGACGCCGGCTGCCGGGTACACGAGGCCCGACCGCAGAGACGTTTCGAAGAGTGAGAGAGTGCGGGAGATGCCCTCCACGACATCATCCCTCCCCTCAACTCCGTCTCCCCCCGCCGGCCTGTCTTCCTCCACACCGATGTTTGAGATGGAATAAGCGAGTCGACCTCCTGTCCGCCTCCTCTGCCCCCGAGCCGTGGTCTGGGCGGAAACCTCGAGGGCGTCGTCGCCGCCGCCGCCGCCGCCGTCGTCGTCGTCGTCGTGGCCGCCTGCCCGCAAGAGTTCACCTGCCTCGGCGGAGGACCGCCGCTTGCCGGCGCTGTCGATGGCCTGGCGGGAGTGGACTGTGAGGGAGTCTGGATGAACTGAAAGAGCTTCCTGCCTTGAAGAACGGGGAGCGGCGACCACCGTCTGCCTGCCCGCTTCTGCAGCGGAAGAGCGCGCAGGTTGTGCCGACGTGTGCTGCTGGGTTTGCTGCCGCTGGGTGGCGTCCTGGCCCAGAAGGTGGGCCCGATGGAGCAATGAGCCAGTCCCTACTGCCGCTACCTCCGACAAGGCGCCGGCGAGCCCATGGTGCCGCAGCCATAGGAGGGTAAGCAGTAGGCACGGCAGCGCGAGCGCGAGGGACAGCGCCAATGCCGCGGGCCTCATGGCAGCGAGGCGCGCGAATGCGGTGGCCCGCTCCTGGCGGTGCTGGAGTCTCCACTCTGCTCGCCCTCCACTCTGCTCGCCCTTCGCCGTTGAGAGGAAATATGTCTCCGACGGTTTGCAGCCAATGGAGAGCCAGCAGCTGGGAGAGAGGGTGCGCAGGGTGGCAGCAGCAGCAGCTAAGCGTGGAGGGTGTAGCTGTGCGGCGGTATGGCGGCGCGAGTACTCCGGGACGGACGGGTTGGCGGCGGTGAGCGGGCCATGATGCCGTCGCAGCTGCGCGAAATGACGCCCCACAGTGAAGGGAGGTGTGCGACAAGATGCGAGAGGGTCAGGCGGTGACACAAGTGGCCAAAGTGGGAAGGTGGTGATCAGCGGGAGTTCGCGTGGCAAGGCAGTTCCGCGGGCTGCGAAAGACGATGCTATGCAAGTCTCGATGCACTACGACGCTTACTGCTGCCCGCCGCCTCCGCCGCTTCAAGGCAGACAAGACCACCCCTTGAGACGGCCAGACTGAAGAGAGGCAAGCTTGATCCTGGTGGTGTCGGAGTATCAGGCCTACCCGCAGAGCTGTGCTCGACCCGGCGACTGCTCAAGTCGCTTACGACACCGCCGGAGCAGCTGATAAACCATCCGCGCAATTGGCAACTAATGGGGCGTCGTGTCGGCCAGTCGGCCTCTCTCTCTCCCTTTCACGCCTTATCGCACGGCGGATGAAAACGCAGTTTCGCAGTGGTCTGCCTTGCGCAGGAAAAAAAACGAAAAACGTTCGAGGGAAACGTGCGTAGAGAGAGGGGACACGACCTCGAGGAGAGGGGAAAGGGAAAATCAGGAAGGAGCCGACGGAATGGCAAGAAGTATGGCGCATGTCTTCCCCCCTGGGATCTTGAAGGGACGGGAGCGGAGTCTGTACGACCTACTTGCCTCTGTGCACTCGACAACATCGAAGCCAGAAAAACAAAAAACAAAAAAAAAACCTTTTAATGAAAAAATGAAAAGACAACAACTCGTATGTACTAATCGAACGGTCAGAGAAGCACGGATGGGGATCTTGCGGGCCAACGAGTGCAGATTCGGTGAGACGTCGCACATCGCAGCTACCTCAATTTTGTACGGCGGCTCGAGGGCCTGCAAACTGACCTCACACTTTTAAAGGTAATTTCAGCACGCCTGCTTTTTGGCCGAAAGTCATTTGGTTGCCAGTCAGAGACGTGTCTCATCCGCCGCGTCAAACTGTTGACGGCCGCGGAAAACAAAAAGGCACAAAAAAGAGGCTACCCAGCTTTTGCCTTCCACGTGGCTACGAAGGCTGTCAAAATTCGGCGCCGCGAGAGAGGCACTTGATACATACTCCACACCGTCCACAAAACTGGTCGACCCGGACGTACAGGTAACGGGGGTGTGACCATATACCCATCTAATTCTCCACAGATCCGACATATCCACAGACCACTCTTTAATAACCCCATATCCAGGGGTGGACAACTTTACCTCTTCCAAACCACTTGCTCACGGAATTAGAACGCCATGTCGCCGTAACGCACTATAAGAACGTGATTTAAAAAATATATTTTTAAAACCTAAATTTCCACACACGGCTACACGTCGCAAAGCAATTTTCGTGGACGGAGCCATCCGTGAACGGCCGTTATCCGGTGCGGTCACGAAAAATGGCACTTTTACCTGAAAAGTACATGCTGATTGTCTAGGCAATTCCCTGTGCAAACAGGCGAAGCGGAGTGCGAGGATGTCACGTATGTTGGAACTGTAGCCGCGAGGAGTAGTAAGCGCGCCCATTTTGCGGGGCGGGGGTGGGGGGGGGGGGGGGGGGGGGGGGGGAAGAGAAAGTGCGTAGAAGCCTCCTAGCAACACAGCCGTTGACCAGGCGTCACTGCCTGGTCAGACGGTGACGGCAGTCACAGGTCGTACACACAACGGCAAGGGTTTGACTAGGAGACACAAGACACAGTGTCAGAATGCTTCAATATAGCATGTGCAGAGAGAAATGACAAATGACAGGTCCAAGACAAAAGTACCTGCCGCGGCGCACGGCGGGTGTCGCACACGGCAGTCCAAGAGCTGTCCTAAAACCGGCCCAAAACCACTGTTTTGGCCGTAACTCTGCGCACACATGTCAGAATGCTACGCCATCTGAACCTAGAAGTACAGAATCAAAAGACCGACGCTACGACTGGTCACATGCATGCATCCATCGACTGACAGTGAGCATACAATGCAAAAACATGCAAATAGGCCTCATGGCCAGTCCGCCGAAAGACGCCTGCAAGACTTAGAAGACACAGCAAAGAATCCCGGTGGCATCTGGGCTCTGGAGCAATGGTCGTTCAGCTCCAAGCGGGTAGTCCGCCGCCTATCGTCGCGCCGGTGTCACCAGGGCCGCCTACCTCAGGGATGTGCACGAGTATGGACACGGCCGAGTGGTCACAGTAAACTGTACAGGAACGGCACAAAGCACAACACTCCCCCATGACCCAATGGTACGCATGTCCATACGCGTGCAGCACTGGTACAACCACATAGTGGGTGACACAGACAGATGAGACGCAAACGTACATCCCACACTCAACCACTCTCACGCACAGGGCGAAGCCTAACAGAACAAATGGCCACCAGGAACTTTCCGCGGGCAAGTGCCTTCGTCAAGAAATCAGCACGCTGCAAGTCAGTGCCAACCCACATGATGGAGATCACGCGTCGCTCCACCAGATCTCGAACGAAGTGATGCTCAACCGCAATGTGCTTTGTGCGAGCATGAAAAACACCAGAGTTCTCCGCAATGGCGAGAGCACTCTGGTTGTCGCAACGCAGCACAATGGCGGGTACTGACTGCCCAAGCTCAAGAAACAAGCGCTGCAGCCAAACTGCCTCAGCAGCCCCTGCCCCCAAAGCCACATACTCTGCCTCCGACGAGCTACGTGCGATGCAGCCCTGCTTCCCACTTCGCCAGGACAAAGCTATACCACCAAGCAGAAACACGTAGCCGGTGCGATTGCGCCCGTCATGGATCCAAGTCCAGTCGTTGTCTGTATAGCCGTCAAGGACCACCGAACACTGCCGACAAAAGCAGAGTCCGAGATACGGCGTGGAGACCACGTACCGTACCACTCGCACAGCCGTGTGAAGAGCTCTCGCACGTGGAGCCTGCGAGAACTGAGCGAGGAGGTTGACGGCGAAAGCGATGTCGGGACGCGTGGTAATGGCCAGGTACATCAGAGATCCGATAAGACGGAGGTACACGGTCACGTCCACTGTCTCCCCCAGCTGTGTAGGGTCATCCACCTTCAGGGCATCCTGCCCATCAGGTGTGAGGGGTGTGGAAGCAGTGGGCACTGCACCAAGGAGATCGCTAAAGCGCTCCCCCACGACTCGTGCGTACCAGGCCTGATGCAGCAATAGTGTCCGATGTCTGCGATCTCACACGATCTCCATACCGAGAAACATCGATGTAGGACCGAGGTCCTTCATCCTGTAGGCGGTCTGCAGGACAACCTTGGCCTCCTTCACGGCCTCCATGGATGGAGACGCAATCAGAAGGTCATCAACATAGACCAGGATGGCGGTGAACCGCTCGGGTGTCGGTAGGATGAAGAGCGAGGGATCTGCCTCGCTTGGTACGTATCCCGCGCGAGTCAAGGTGCCAGTGATCTCCCGGTTCCAACACCGTGGAGACTGCTTGAGGCCGTACAAGGACTTGCGCAAGCGCCAGACCTTGTCACCGTCCTCAAAGCTTGGTGGCTGAGCCACGTAGATCTCCTTATCCAGAGAGCCATGGAGGAACGCGTTGTTCACATCCATTTGGTGTAGTTCCCAGTCATGTTGAGCCACTACACCGAACAGAGCTCGAGCTGCGGTTATGCGGCCGACAGGGGCAAAGGTGTCAGTGTAATCAACTCCCTCAATCTGAGAGAACCCCTTGACGACCAAGCAGGCCTTGTAGTGTTCCAGTGAGCCATCCGGCTTCACTTTCTTACGAAAGACCCACTTGACCTAAATCGCCTTCCTCCCAGGGGGAAGATCGACCAGCTCGTAGACTCTCTGCTCTCGGATAGCGCGAAGCTCATCCTCGCAAGCAGCTCCCCAGGCATCAGCATCCTGCGATGAGAAAGCCTCCCTCAATGTGCCCGGGTCCGGCGCCATAGAGGGGGAACTCTTCGTGGCAAGTGCACACGCCTCAGTGTCAGGCCTGACGGCCACGAGATCAGCTGGTGCGTCACAGGCGATATGGAACTCGCGAGTGACCAGGTCGGGGCACGCTGGGTGTACCTCTGAAAGCTCAGTGCGGACCCTCAGGCCTAAGGCCTTTGTGCCTGGATCACCGCTCGCGATGCTACGAGAGGAACGCCTGGGTCCGGGACCCGACGCTCGCTCAGCTCCGGAATCCTGTGGTCGCAGGCGACCACCGGGCTCACGAGAGTAACCGGGGGTCGAGGGACGCATCTCGGGCTCAGGAACAGGTACGACCACAGGGACATGTACGACCACAGCTGGTGAGGGCTGAGACGAGGTAGCCGGAGATGCCGTGCGAGGAGATGCGTGTGTGGGGGACACAGAGCAGGGGGTGACAGCGGGCAAGGCTGGCCCGGACACGGAGACAGGAGTGTCATCCGACGTAGGGACAGGAGTGGGCTGGGCTGGGTCAGACGCCGGAGCAGGAGAGCCAGTAAACACAGGTGGTGATGCAGAAGGGGGCGTGAGAGTAGCGGTACCTGTGAGGTGTGAAACAGGCTAAACAGGCGGGATCTCTGGACCAACGGTAATGATAGCGGGATCATCAAGTGCTGGAGACCGAGAGGGGACTCGAGCGAACACATCAGCCTGACGAGGAATGGTCGCTGGCGGAGAAGTCTCCCCCATCCGCGGGGGACCCTTAGAGGAAGGGACATGAGCTGCAAAGAGGGTTGTGATCAAAGTCAAATCATGGTATGTGAGTGACTCAAAAAACAGCGCATCACGGGACTCAATGACACGACGGAGAGTGGGGTCCCAAAAGCGCCAAGCCTTCGACCGCGGGGAGATGTCGATGAAGGCACACAAGCGACCCCGAGGGGAGACCTTGGACCCCTGCTGGTCCTCGGTGTACCACACGGAGGCCAAGGAACCCCAGACGCGAGCGAGACGAAGATCAGCACGGTGGCCAAACCAGAGCTCGTACGGTGTAACATGGTCCGGAAGTGGACCATGCGGGAGGCGGTTCCAGAACCAAGTCATGTAGGCGAAGCCCTCGAAGGCGAAGGACTCCGGGAGACCGCACTCAGACCGCATGGCGCGGACCGCATCCTCCATGGTGCGGTTCCAGCGCTCAGATACACCGTTCTGCTGTGGGGTAGCAGGAGCGCAGACCTGGTGAAAAATGCCGTGCTCAGCAAAGAAGGAGTCCATCTCACCGAGGAACTCGCCGCTGCGATCCGAGCGAAAGGTATGTAGCGTGTGGCGAGACTGACGCTCAGCCATCACGAGCCAGAGCCGAACCGCAAGGGCAGCGTCGCTCTTCTGACGCAGACTGTAGACCCACAGCATCCAGGTGAAGTCATCACTCAGCGTCAGAACATACCGGCCCCTCTCGGACAGGGACTCGACCAGGAGAGGACAAAGCAGGTCCGAGTGGACCAACTCGAGGGGCCGCAGCGCTCGGGAACGTGAATCGAGATAAGTGCACCGGTGCATCTTTCCCTGAGCGCAAAAAAGGCAGTCGGTCTTGGGTGTCTTCTCGAAAGAAGCCACATCAAGGCCAAGAGCAGGGTGTGTCCGTATGAGCTTCGACACAGTGTTGGAGCACACGTGACACAGACGTCGGTGAAGCAACCTCTGGTGTTCCGGGGATAGAACACCAGAGACAAAAACGTGACCAGAGGAAGGGGGAGAGCAAAGGGGAGGATGGCCGAGCAATGCGGTACAAATCATCTACGACTGAAGCATGCAGGAAAATGCTACGGGTGTCAAGAGCAGTCACAGTCGCTGAATCAGCGGTATGCTCATGAAGAGACCCATCAGAGTGCAGGCACGCATAGACAGCAGACTGAGCTCAAGATCAGGCACAAACAGCATGTCAGAGAGATACAGGGGGCTAGACGGACCATCAAAGCATACAACCCCAACACCGTGGACCGGTAAGGTCTGACCAGAGCCTGTACAAACAAAACGGACAGTCGTGACAGGACCAAGTACCACAAAGTCACTACGACAACACGTCATGTGGTGGGTGGCACCGGAATCGATGATCCAAGTGCCACCAGAGTCACGACTGGTGGACGTCAGTGTACAACGAGCAATGGAACACTCGGCATCAGAGGGACGCTGAGCCGTCAGTGGGAAGGAACGACGTACATCACAAAGGTGAGACTCATGAATCCAGTCAGTGCAGTCAGGTCCAACATCATCACATGCGGACTGCGCTTCCCCACACATGTCATCACGAGTCACAAGGACGGACGAACAAGCAGATGTGACCCACTCGACGATGACAACACACTCGCACCTCCCTGAAAGCGGAGAGCGAGAAGATGACGAAGCTCGGAGATGGTGCGGTCGCGTGGGTCTGGATCACTGCTGCTCACTGGTGAGGACGCAGGAACAGCTGCAGTCGTGGTCGCCGCGCGTCCAGAGGAGTGTGCGGGCGACGTGCCGGACGCGGTGCGAGCAGCATGGGCAGCGTGAAGTCCACGAGTGATGGCCTCCCAGTCAAGCGGCTGCTGGCACTCGGTGTAGCGATGGGCACCTCCACAGTTGTAGTAGTGCACGGAACGACCAGTGCTACCACTGGATGACGGCTGCTGCTGACCCGATCCGCGCTTCCTATTCTTCTTCTTCCCCTAGGCAGCTGCTGCAACGCCCTGCGTCTGCGTGGGTGTAGACGGGGTCGAAGAGGAGGAGGAAGATGACGTAGTGATGGAGGTGGATGAGGGTGACTGCAGGAGGGAAGATGGTGGTGAGGCGAGGATTGCTGCAGCGAGGGAAGTCTCCTGATGTGCTACTGCTACCTCGCAGGCCGACGTCACCTGGAGGAAAAGCTGATGCGCCCAAGGGAGCAGCTGCAGGGTGGCTGAGAAAGGCTCGAGCAGCGTCGTTGTACCGTGTGAAGATGTCGGTGTACTCCAGGCAAACTCCGAGCATGATCGTCCGAAGTGCCCACAGCTGTGTGCCCCCTGAGGTCCCCTGACGCGTGTAAATACGCATGGCGCGTCGCCAGTAATCCGCCGCAAGCTCCGCTGGTCCCTGACAAAGCGAGTGGAAAGCACGAATGTGTGACGCACGCGTGGCATGCGTTTCTGCGGCCAGCAGAGACAACGCCAAATCCCAGCCTCCAAGAGGATCAGCTTCGGTGCCTGTGCCAGCCTCGCCAAGGAAGGGGCGGAAGTCGACGACAGTCTCGCGTGGCATGGCATAGTGAAGTCCTTGCATGGCCCGGGCTGTTGTCAGCACCTGCGCTGGATCTGTAGACTGGTATGGCCTATGGTAGTAAGGCCACACTCCCTCGGAAGTGGCCCACACCTAGAACAGGATCTCCCAGCAGTCAAATCCATCCTCGCTGATGTACCGTGGAGGTGGTGTCTCAAAGTCCTTTGACTGCCGCTCCGTGGGGAGAGCAACCGTAAGCTGAGGAGGGCGAGAGACGGGGAAAACTCCTGGAAGGGGGTGATCACCGGGGAAGTCCGGTGATGATCGTATCGGGGACACGGGTGGAGGTTGGATACCCATCTGCAGCTGACGGAGGCGCTCTTGTAGAAGACGAATCTCCCGCTCCTGGGAGTCATCCTCGAAGCCTGGCATGAATGGCTCGTCATCAAGGAGGTCCGCAGGTGGTGGAAGAACCACACCAGGAGGTGAAGCAGGTGGAGCACCTGTCACGGGCACCTGGGCCGAGTGCTGGGTGGAGGCCGCAACGCCGGCAGCTCCCTCAGAAATCCGCGAAGGAGCCGTGGACTGAGCACGCAGAAGCTCAGTCAGCGTGCGGATCGCGTCAGTCTGCTCTCGCTGCAGACGACGCATCTCCTCCTGCTGGCTGCGCAGGTCCACAATGGCCTATGAGCGATGGCTCAATACCCCTGAAGAAGAGGAGGAGGGATCACCTGGTCCCTTGTCCTTGTCGTCGGGCGAACTCATGTCGCCGCTCACTATGGGACGACAGGTCAAGTTTGNATGGCTCGTCATCAAGGAGGTCCGCAGGTGGTGGAGAAACCACACCAGGAGGTGAAGCAGGCGGAGCACCTGTCACGGGCACCTGGGCCGAGTGCTGGGTGGAGGCCGCAACGCCGGCAGCTCCCTCAGAAATCCGCGAAGGAGCCGTGGACTGAGCACGCAGAAGCTCAGTCAGCGTGCGGATCGCGTCAGTCTGCTCTCGCTGCAGACGACGCATCTCCTCCTGCTGGCTGCGCAGGTCCACAATGGCCTATGAGCGATGGCTCAATACCCCTGAAGAAGAGGAGGAGGGATCACCTGGTCCCTTGTCCTTGTCGTCGGGCGAACTCATGTCGCCGCTCACTATGGGACGACAGGTCAAGTTTGCCGGATTTCAAAACCGTCTGCGTTTCTCGATGAGTTCAAAAGCTGGCAACTTTTGACTTTCCGGGTGAAAATTTGGCCAAGTGTAATGCTAACGTCAGCAAGTGGTTGCTGATGTCAGCACGACCTGATGACGTCAGCAATCAACGATGCTGACGTCAGCTCGTCCCCTCCTTTTTTTTGTCAGTTCTGCGCGCGTGTGGAGCGGCTTCGCGGTGGTGCGCGGCAGCTCCGCGGAAGTTGCGCAGCAGCTTCTGCCCAGCTGCTGCTGCAGCTGTGCTGTCAGCTGTAGCAGCAGCTGCGTAGCTGCGTGTGCAGCAGTGGCAGCAGCGACTGCGCTGCTGCTGCTGCTGCTGCTGTGCGCTTCGGCTGCTGCTGCGCGCTGCAGCTGCTGCTGGCTGCCGCCGCCGCGCGCTGCTGCTGCTGCCACTGCTGCGCTGCTGCTGCCGCCGCGACTGCCGCTGCTGCTGCTGTGTCGCTACCTCAGCTGCCGTTGCTGCGCTGCTGCTGCCGACGCTGCTGCTGCGCTGCTGCTACCGCCACTGCTGCCACGCTGCTGCTGCGGCCGCTGCTGTTGCGCTGCAGCTGCCGCCGCCTCTGCTGCTGCTGCTCTGCTGCTGCGGCTGTGGGAGGGCGACTGCACGCACCGCAGCCACCACACACCTCTGCGTGGCGGTACACGCCGCTGTTGTTGCCTCTGCAGCCGCGATCTCACGTGGTGGGTGGAGTACGTGGACGGCGACCGGCCGTCTCCAACAGATCCCAGAAACTCTGCTGCAGCGGTGACTCTCACTACTGCTGCTCTGCTGCGTCTCTGCTGCGCAGCTCAGTGAGAACTGTCTCACTGCTCTGATACCAAGAGAAAGTGCGTAGAAGCTTCCTAGCAACACAGCCGCTGACCGGGCGTCAGTGCCTGGTCAGACGGTGACGACAGTCACA
>SZWC01002050.1:209152-226600 GCA_023375785.1 Penium margaritaceum | reverse complement strand
CCCCCCTCCTCCCCTCCTTGCCAGTGATCACTCACACCAAGGAAGGCATCCACCTACACAATACACATGTGTTTTAATATGATACACTTACCGCCTTGATAGTGATACACTACCCCATACACTTTTTTCCACCTCCCCCTCCCTCTCCTCCCCTCCCTTTAAGTGATCAATTACACTAAGGAAGACTTCTACCTCCACAATACACATGTGTATGAACATGACACACTTACCATCCGGACAGTGATACAAAACCCCATACACTTGCCTCATACACTTTTCCCACCTCCTCCCCTCCTCCCCTCCCCGTCAGTGATCACTCACACCAAGGAAAGCATCCTCCTACACAACACACATGTGTTTAAAAATGATACACTTATCACCTGGAAAGTGATACACTACCCCATACACTTTTTTCCACCTCCCCCTCCCTCTCCTCCCCTCCCTTTGAGTGATCGATCACAAAGGATGAATTCTACCTCCACAATTCACATGTGTACGAATATGATACACTTACCACCTGGATAGTAATACACTACCCCATACACTTGCCCCATACACTTTCCCACCCCCCCCCCCCTTCCCCGCTTCTCCACACGAGGAAACCCCGAACAAAGTACCATGAGAACACAATTAAGCTAATACATAGGTCTACATGTGGATAAAAGGACATCAATTGACTGTAACTCTCCCCATACTAGACATGGCGTGGATATCGACGACTAGTCCGGATATGGCGTTCTTAAATATTAAAACTGTGGATATGGGGGACATAAAATTCCACTCATGGATTTGGGAGGGTCCGTCTTTTGGGATTGTGGATATTTTGGCTATTTCTCCCTACGTTAAACGTGAAGTAAAAAGTCATATACGTCACCCTAGACTCTATTTGTTATGTCCTGGAAACGTGAGTTCAGATTTTGGACGTTATAAGTCCCTCGTGTTCCCCAAACAAGAATAAAACCAGGAGAATGCACAAAAACAAGGGGCATCCCATTACATAAGAGGTCTCCTTGGTTCTAGCAAGTAGAACGTGGATGGTTCACAAGGATGAGATGATGCGGAGAAAATGGATCAAGGAATTTTAAGAGCCAGATAGCTGGTATTTGCTAAAAGTGTTTTGGAAAAAAGCAATTCGTACGCTTTGAGTGAGAGCATAAAATAGCCAGAAACAAAATGAGGCACATGTTGGGTCTTGGATCATCGAGTTGCGCACGTTGTGTGGTGTTACCTTGCAAGTGGTCGTTTTGAAAAACTCTGTTGAGAAGTAGGGATATTTTTAGAATATTGAAGTGCATTTAACAAAGCTATAGCAACAATAATGGTGCCAAAAAATCAATATAGTTCACAAGATATTTGTTGGCAATCGCAGAAAGTGATCAAACTTGCTTGAATCTTTGGGAACAGAACACTGAAGGTCCAGCAAGTGATCAAAGTTCCCTCGACCAAGGGACGAAATAGTGTTAAGGTCGACACGCTGTGGACCGCAAACCCAATGACCAAAATGCCTACTCGTGGTGTTCAGGGACTCGTACATGTCTGGGACATGCCAATCTCCCCACTTTTAGCCACAACGTCTTGGCGCATCAGGTGATATAGGCTGGGAACACCTGGAGTAACCATTGATCAAGTTATTGACATTGCAAATAGTACTGGTGTGTGTACGGAGAGACGGACGGTCGGATGAACCCTTGAGTCAGCATGTCGTCCAGCTGTCGCTTGAGCTCCGTGAGTTTGTGCTCACTTATCCGGTAGGTCCCCTTGCCGGTTGGTTTTTTGCCGGGTTTGAGCTCAATTCGATGGTCGATGCCGCGTTTGGGAGGGAGTTTGCTTGGAAGTTTGTCAGGAAAGACCCCTTCAAAATTTCTTCAGAAGTGAAGCGAACTCCTCTGTTACGTTTCCGAACTTTGATGCTGATGAGGCTGATGCGTCAGCTGCGACTCGTTGCTCGCGCTACTCGATTCAACGTGGACCAACCACGCCAAGGCTCCTCTCCTCAGGTATCTCTTTGCCACGTTGAGTGAGATTGGCATAGCCGATGTTTGTTGCTTGCGTGTGCTCACTACTGCAATTTTTGCGTTGGTTTCGGCTGCCCTGTTGTTGCTCGTTGTACGTTGGGTGGACTTTGGCTGCGGCACAAGCGATAGGAAGATCTGCTGCCCATCGCGTTTCACGTAGATAGCACCGTGGCTCCAGTCAACTTACGGGCTTTTCTGGTATAAGAAATCTCGCCCTAGAATCACCTTGTACTCGCTCATTGGGAAGGATCTCTAGAAAGTTTCAACCTGCAGATCCTCGATCTGTAGTCATAATGGACGTTTCAGTCGGCGGATGCGAAGTCGTCCATCGACGGCTTTTCCTTCAAAAGCTCCAGGTTCATGCTTCAAACCTGGGCTTTTCATCAATTGATCAGATACAGAACCGTGAGATGCACCTCCATCAAGTAACGCTGGCAGAGTTTTGCGACTTTTGCAACCCCTCTGTTGCAGTTTTAGTAGTATCGCAGGCTAGTTGTCCTCGTATCCCTTGTCGAATTTGTGCATCTCAGGAACCATCGTATTAGGGGATTGTAGTCGTTTGGGTGGGCGATCGTTCGGTGCAGATTTTTTGGCGGGGTAGGAGTTTCGCTGTCTACTCGTGCCCTCTACCTTTTCCCAACTCCCCCCCTCCTTTTGGTTTTTTCTGCAGCTCCCCCCCCCTCTGGTTTTGCCTGGGGCAGTTCCTCGCGATGTGTCCGATCTTCCCGCAGCTATAGCAGGTCCGTTGATCTCCTTTTTGCTCGACGGCATCGACTTTCATTGAAGTTGAGTTATTCAATTTATGCGACCGATGCCCGTTGTTGTGTTGTGGTTGATACCTCATGCGCCAACCATGGGATTCGATAAACGTTGAGCCGAAATTGGCGGAGTCGATACGTTCAGCAACTGCAATGATCTGCGTCAAATTGTTGGTGATGTCGTACATCGCAAGTGCTCTGCGAATATCTCACTTGAGGCCGTTGTTGTAGTGAAAACAGAGTTCATCCTCTGCAAGGTTGTTGTCAGTTAAACCTTGCATCTCTTGATGAGATGCATGATCGTACATGCTTAGTGGTAGCAACACTGACCACTATACAAGAGTTGTGTGATACGGTGACTAAAGAGAATGCCCTCAAAGTGATGAGTTCAGTCACGTTCATTTTACCTTTGGTTGAAGAATTCAAACCAGTCAAATTTAAAGACTGGAAGGTACTAACCAAATTTTACACATGCCCACAAGATGTGAACTCGAGTGGGTGAATAATGAGATTTGTGGCATCTGTTGTATAGATGCTATGTTTACCACAAGCTAGGCTTGCCATCGTTGACCCTGCCACTCAGAAGAGTAGAGGTAACACGATGATGTAGTGAATGGACACATAGCTGGTGCTCTTGTGAACATATTGGCTGACACTGGCGGGGACGACTCCTTAGATAGCCTTGGCTTTACCCGAAAAGTGGGCCTTTAGTATGAGCCATCAAATGGTGTAATTGTCGTCTGTGACAATCGTATGATACCCATGATCGGTTCTTATAAAGCAAAAGCATGCATTCAATGATACACACCGAGTGTCACATTGAAGGTATTTAACCTTCATGACCTGTTTGACGTGGTGCTAGACGATCCATAGCCCCGCAACAACAACGCTCTGATGTGCTTTGAATAAAAATTCTTCATCCATTGGAAGGGAAAGCGTCACTTTATGTTGATCCCAGGCACGGGATCATCATTGACGAGACTAAGCGTCCATGCCGGCATGTGTGTAGCACAAGTCAAGAGACAAATTTGACAAGGGTGTCAATATTACTTGGCTGAGCCGGAAAGAGTGGAGGATGACACAAGGGAAGACACGCCATAAGAGTTCAGATATCTATTGGCAGAGTTCTTGGATGTATTCCAAGACCCACCAGATTGGCTTCCACAAGAACAACACATGGGCCACACAATTCCACTATAACCGGAGGCAACTTCTCCGTTCAGACCCATGTACCACCTCAGTCCGGCAGAGAGGCGAGAGGCCAAATGCCAAGCTGAAGACTATCTTAAAAAGGGGTGGACTGAGCCAAGTACCTCGCCATACAGAGCTTGAAAATAAACTGGTTTACGCATGTGATTGGAATATAGGCCAGTGAACAAGTTGACGATGAAAAATCGACTCCCCTTAGTGTGGATCGAGGGCTTGCTTGACCAAATCCAAGGGGCAAAATTGTTTTCATTCTTGGATTTGTCTCAAGGGTACCATCAAATCCGCATTATGAAAGGTAATGTCCCCAAAATCGCGTTTCGAACTCACACGGGACATTATGAGTTGTGAGTTTTATGCTTCAAGCCAACAAACGCTCGTGCAACATTTAAAGGAGAAATAAAATAAGTGTTTGCCAAGAAACTCGGGCGGTTTATCTTGATTTACATGGAAAATATCCTGGTTTATCCAAATCCATGAACAAGCACATAAAATAACTGCGCGAGGTTATCGCTATCCTTTGGGAAGAAAATTTCTATGTAAAAGTGAGCAAGTGCATGTTTGCATAATATGAGCTCGAATACCTTGGACACATGGTCGGCAAGGACAATATCTGTGTCGACCCACGAAAGGTCCAAGACGTCGTGGAATGGCCACGCCCAAAAAATGCTGAGAAAATTTGGTCTTTCCTTGGGGTTGCAAAGTACATCCAACGGTTTATGCAAGGGTATTTCTTCCTAGTAGCGTTGCTAGCCATGCTCACACGAAAAGACATGCCTTGGGATCGGACTTCCGATTGCAAGATGACCTTTCTCAAAGTCAAAGAGCTTCTATCCACAGCGCCCGTCTTTGCTCTTCTCAACCTGTCACAACTATGGGAGGTGTGATGTCGTGCGTTGGTACTAAGACTTGGAGCAGTCCTCATGCACAATAGCCATCTCGTTGCGTACGAGAGCCGGATGCTCATCCCTGCGAAGATACGATACAAGACTTGGGATCAAGAACTCCTTGTGGTTGTAAACTCTTTTAAGATGTGGTGTACTGCCTTGAGGCTGCTGAAGGGGGTTTGACAGATGTGACCAAACATGACCCATCGGTGTTTTTCCAAACGTAGCTGAATGCGTCAAGACGACAGGCGCGTTGGAGCAAATACCTCAGCCGATTCTTGTTCACATGGGAATATTGGCTAGGAAGCATCAACGTTGCCGATCCACTAAGTCGACAGCCTATGGAAATTAAAGCATCCACCGAGGTTGGTGGGTGTTTTATGGCCACTACGACAGTAACAGTGCAAACACTAGATCCTCCTACTCCTTTGCAACAACCACCTCGAGAGATTACCCACTATAACGGTATTGTAAACAGGATCCGGATAGGATACCATACTGATTTATGAATTTTCCTTTCAAAATAATTTACCACTTGTAGTCTTGACTCTTTCCCAGGAACAATTAACTTCCTGTATTTTAATTGGGTGAAATTGCTTCAAGTCGTAGTTTAGAATTCATTTTTTTCTCTGACAAGCGGTTGATGTTGAATCTCATCCTGGAAATTCCCGGTGTTGGTGCACATTTGACACCATAAATAACACGATCTCGTGACCATTGAGGGTCACACGACCGCGCTTTAGATGTCGCTCAGTCCTCGAGGGCCAAACAGAACTAGGGTAAAAATCAAAACGTATTCGTTTTTGGGAGGAAAGCATCTAGCTTGAAGCCCAATAAATGAATTCATCGACCTCAAATAACTATGTAATGTCCAAATCTAGGGTACTGTATGGATTCTTGGTTTCATGATTCTCAAAATCTACAAAAGTACGGATGGGTGGAAGCCACAGGAACCCTGTCGCACGGAGAACAAGTTGTCGTGCCGGACTCGGAAGACCTTTGAGCGAAGATCATCTCCAAGTTGTACGACCCGCCGGTCGTAGGTCATGTGGGACCTTGAAAGACTAGACAAGCATGACATGCGATCCATGACTTTGGAATAAGGCTAACAACAAAAAGTCTTTGGGACTCATCCAAAAGCTCCCCAGTCTTGTGACTCCACGGGAGTACGTCATCATGGACTTTGTTAATGGTCTTCTGGACATGACCCGTAGCCACAATGCAATACTAGTGGTTGTGGACCATTTCACAAAAAGGCACAATTCATTCCTATAACCACTGATATGAACACAGACGAGACCGCTCGTCTCTTCTTTCAGGGTGTCGTAAAATACCCCGACTTTCCGTTGCGGAGCATCTCCGATCGAGATATAATATTTGCTAGTAAATTGTGGCAAAAGATGCACGAGTGTTTTGGCAGCGAGTCGGAAATGTCGATAGCGTTTCACCCTCAAACTATTAGACAAATGGAGTGTAGGAATTGCACGTTGGAGCAGATGCTCCGTATGTGCGTGGACCTTACCATGAATGATTGGGATGGATCCCTAGAACCGATAGATTTTACGGTGAATGACTCAGTGATCGAATGTACACACTTCACACTGTTTGTGTTGAACAGTGATAAGTATTCAGCTGTGTCCTCTCCATTTGCAAAGAGTGGGATCACGTGAGGACAGGTTCCTTTTACTCAAGCCTTTGTCGATCACATAGCCTCCTTAAGATAGGAGGCAAAGGGTCACTTCAAGTTGCTCGACAACGACAAAAGGCATATGTCGACAAAAGTCACCGTGAGGTCTCATTTGACATCGGTGACAATGTGTTGCTTAGCACTGAGAATCTTCGGTTGAAGTCGCCAGGGGCACAAAAATCGTTATCAAAGTGAATTGGGCCATTTCCATTGTTGTACGCATCGGGCCAGTGGCATACTGATTGCTGCTTCTGCCGAGTATGAAGATGCATGACGTGTTTTACGTGAGACTATAAGCTGAATACACAGCAGAAGGAACCATATAGCCACCACCGGCAGTCTTTGTTGCCAATGGCCAATACGGGGTTCTTTGGCTACTTGTGCATCAAGAGTGTACACTACGATAATGGGTCGTTAGGGAATACCTCATTCATTGGGCCGGTTGTGGACCTGAACATGACTCATAGGATCCCCAATCTCAATTGCCCACAAGGGTGGTCCATGAGTATTAGAGTTAATTGGCAGCTTGCACAGATCGACGCGTGGTAAGGGACACCACCTGAACGTGGAAAATGTGAACAACATTCCCGTATGGCGGAATTCATGGACTGTAACCAAAGGAGCTTATGGACGTCCAACATGGTTGTCGCGCGGATGTTTCAGCCTAAAGGGGAAGGTCGCTAGTTGTGCTGACCAACAAGTTGTAGCTTACATCCAAGTGCCATGCACGTATTCATGTTTAGCTGGTGATTGAAATTGCTAGTTTTCTTTCACTATGTTGGCGACTCACTATCAGACACTCTCACATGTTGTTCATGAACCGGGACCGTTCAGAATACGTGGGGAGGAGTGCAGCGGGAGGGCTAGTTCAGCCCTTTCACCTTGTAATAGCGAGGGGGTGGTCATGAGCTACTCCTCGCTAGTGCGAGGGTTGGCCTATGGCCAGCCAACCGCGCGCTACCGGCCGACCAGCGGTCGGCCGACTAGGTGGCCGGCGGCCGGTCATGTGACTGGTCGGCCACCTGCAGGCAAGCCACCAGCTTGATCGGAAGTCAAGAGGCCGCGAGCCCTCGAGGGCCGAGGCCTGTGGCCTTGAGCCCTCTTCCTCATTCTCTCCTCCCCGCTTCCTCAAGTAAGCGAGGCAAGGGATAGAGAGCAAGGGAATGAGGCGCGAGAGGAACATTCAACGCACGTAAAAAATCACCGGACATGCCTCGCACGCGACGATTTTGCACCGTCACGTAAAAAATGAAACTCGAGTTCGTTTGTTATTTTCTTTGAGTTTTGTTAAAAAAAAAAACTCATTCAAACTCACGATTTTGAAGGAATTCCCCCCTCGTTTGGGGCCTAGAATGAGGGGGCGGGTAGAAATGGAAATGGGCCTCAGGAGACTTGAATGGTTAAGCCTCCCTGACTGGGTCGTTGATGATGGCTGCCCCCAGAGTGACACGGAGGGGAGAACCCCTCAAGCGAGCTTAGGACACCATTCTATGAACTTTGACGGTGGCTTAAGTGCAGGAGCCAGAGACTCAATGTATTACTGTATCCTTTGAGTTATGTTTTGGGTTTTATGCGTCCAATTCATTTCGTAACCCATGCATCCCTTGAGTGTAGCTTCACACCCTTGTTTCAAGTATTCTATAAAAATCACCAAGCACGATTTGGTATTTGCTGCTCACCGAATATCGCGGACGAACGCCAGTTGCTGATATCACCAAATCGAGCCCGACACTGACTGTCTAGAGACCATTGGCCACGAGGTTGTCATCGTTGGCTGACATGGTCCTGTGGTTGGTCTGATGGGCCAGCGGGGCCAAAGGGTCAGTTAGATATTGAAATGGGTCCCTATGTCCAGCTGCACAAGCAACCAGGGCTCTGAGGTCAAAGTGCCCAGAAATGTAATGACAGAAATACCTACCTGCATAGTTTAGGGGGGAAATAGCAAGGATATCCATGCACTCGGAGGATGGACTCTGCGATATACACAAGCGGAATTCTTTGTCCCCATATCTAGCACTTTGAACTTTAAACACGCCATATCCATAGTATTCGCCGATTACCATGCCATGTCCAGTGCGAAGAAGATTACAATGCCATACCGACATGTCTTTTATTTATTTAATGAATAGACATGGGGTGATTATAATCCACGTAAAGATTATTGTAGTCCTATGTAAATCATGCCTGTCCGTTCACCAAGTACGGTTGGGGCCGAAAGGAAGTTGGTTATACGAAGTGAAATGCTCCCGGCCAATAGTTTTTGAGTTGAATGTGTAACATGAATCCTACCCCAATGAAAGGCCATCGTGTTGCAAGGGGACAGGGTTTTGCCAAGTACAAGTCCACCGGAGTCCTCGACTTGTTGCCGATTTCATTCTTGACATAATGCTTTCACACAAAAACCGTCCGTCACATCGGCTCTTGCACGAAAAAACAATAATACCTCTTGTTAATACCCTGGCTGTTTTTTTCAGCATCCACTAGCTTGTAAACATTGTCTGATTTTTTCCTTCCAAAGCTGACAAAGTCATCGTTTGCGCGACGTTTGATGCATCGACGACATCGCGCATGAGTAGCATGGATGTACAAGGCTGCACATGTCTTCGGTTGACATGTGAAGGGAACGGAGACGCCTCACGTACACGTACCACAACATGTATTTCTGGACCGTGCACCCGTCATGTCAACGGATGGCGAAAAGGCCGTCGCCTTCGGGTGTCAGCTCCAAGGTGTCCTGGGCCCTCGAGTCTCTTGTTGCTATCAACTGCTGTCCACAACAGGGTCCAATGTCCTGTAATTCCTGTGAGATACCCACCTTGGTAGGTTGTTGTGCGCCATGGACGAGGACATCAACACCTGTGAGCCCGGTGAGCGTGGATACCTTGTCAATTTACGGACATGTTTACATGCAATATACCCATTTCGACCAAGATGGCTGCCCAGTTGCAGTGGGTTGCCTCGCGTACGCGTAGGACATCCGACGTTCCTATGGTTTCTACATGGTGTGGACTGACACGCCCACAGCTCAACAAGCGAGGTCTCGTGCCCCAAACCCCATCCAAGCAAAGCTTGGTTCATGACGAGCACTTTGAGGATGAATAACTTGTTGAAGTGCTCCTGATGTCAACAGAGCAATGAAGAGAAGCCCTCAGGCTGTCTTGCCCGAATCATGTTCTTAGTAAGATGTGTGTCCCTTCACCTTTCTGTATTCTGTTTTGGTTTTGCGACTGTCCCCTATAAGTGGGCCTCTGAGATTGTACGCTATGTAGAGTCCTCTGACGATGAGGCGTCGGGTCAAGCACCCAAGTGCAAGAAGGCCGAGCCTGTTCTTCGTGCGAGAATGACATTCCGGGACATGGCGGAGGCACGTGTAGCCATGGATGGCTATGCAATCACCAACCGCATGAATATCCGGTGGCTACGTAGTGAGAAAACATGTTTTACCACATGTTGTGGGCAATTCGAGGAGAAGGGGTGTCCGTAGCTTCTTTGTTTGCACGTCATCCCAAATGGAGTCTCCGTTGTCGTCGCTGAGTTTGTGGCAGGTCACAAGTGCGTCTCTGGAGTCGGCCACGGTGATCTTGCAAAGATTGTGAAGTGGGTGGCTTGGCATATAGAGTCAAAGCTCAAGCGGAATCCGACAGCCGATGTGAAGACCTTTTTCACAGTGGTGCGGAAAGCAACGGTCAAAGTGGTGGACAAGAACACACTGTACCAAGCCAAGATCAAGGCGCAGGAAATTCTCATCAGACCGAAATCGTGTAACCGCTTCCCTCTCTACTCCGACGCGGCAAGACAATATGCCATAGCTTTTCACTTCAACATCTGTACCCAGACGTTTTTTATCTGTGCTTCTAAAAATGTCCTTGCCATGCATTACAGCTGAAGCGCGTAGACCGCAACATGCACGCTGTGTTTGAGGCATCCAAGGACGGTGTCTTCATCCATGTGTTTGTGGCACCCGGAGCCACTCTCTTCGGTTTCCACGATGCTCGAGGATGGACGGCACCCACCTCAAGTTCGGTCACAAGCAAGTCCTCCTCATTAGCCAGTTTTTTTATGCCAATGACAATGCTGTCCCGATTGCGTGGGCGATGGTGCAGAGGGAGAACAAGGAGAACTGGAAACGGTTCTTGGAGCAATTGGCAACCGCGTATCCTTCCACGACACAAGAGGGTACAATCATCATTTCAGACCACGACAAGGGATCCACCCCACCTGCTTCCACTTGCGGCAGAACATCAGGCAAAAGTTTGGCAAGCAAGCTGGCTACTGGTTTTAACACCTGGCACACGCACTGACATCTGCAGAGTGGCGAAGGTGTAAAGAACTACTGCGTGCACTAAACCCCAGAGCTGTGGTGTACTTTTTTTAAGTAGACAGAGTTGACGGCATCCCAAAGGAGCAGTGGGCCAGACTGTGCTGTCCTCTCGGCCATGGAGGACACACTACCTCAAATGCGGCGGAGTCCTTGAACGCCCACATCGTGGAGTGTAGAAAAATGCTTCCGTTCCACTACTTTATGTCCTTGTACACTTGGGTGCTGCGATTGCTTGAAGAGTGACATAGATTCAGCAAGGCATGCAAAGGACACCTTGTGCCCATGCCCACGAAGTGGCTGTTAAACAAGGCCGCCTTATCCCACGATTATGACTTGGTGGAGGAAGGACCCCACTCGGCCAGCGTGACAGGGCCAAGCAATAGGTAAGGCTGCACACGGATCCTAGGATCCGCGGTAACTACCCATGGATACCGGATCCGTATCCGGATCCGCGAATCCAGATCCAGGATCTTGGATCCGGTTAGTATTCACGGATCCTAACTAGATCCCGAGGGGTGGGAGGGAGGGGGGAGGAAAAACCTTTGAGAGGTCCTGCTCAAGTCTGTCGCAGATCTAAGAAACTCGGTCCTTGAAATCTGAACAGTCATGCCTGCACGCCGCGCTTGGAATCTGCATCATAAGTGGAGCATGACCGTCAGTCGGACGTGGACCACTAGAACTTCGGGCGCGAAATTCTGGTGGTCCACGTCCGACGCACGTGACCGACCCTTACATGAGGACCGGCCTCAATGGCCATTGCCTGACATGCATAGACAATCCAACAGCATGGATCATCTGTGTCAGAAATCCGTAGCACGAACTACGCAACCCATTCCATGTGCCCCCATAATAGCATAGAAGGTTGCTATGGGAGGACTCGCGAACCCTCCAAGCATAGGGTTCGCGAGTAATCCGAGAACAACGTGTTGAGCGGGCTCCTCCCTGGGAGGATTCATGCGTGTTCCAAGCATGCGCGACTCCTCCGAGGGAGGAGTAGAACGTGCCTTGGGTAGAAATCGATTTCATCCATGTACATCGAGGTGGATCCGGTATACGGGAACCGTGAATTCGGGATCCGGATCCGTGAATCCATGGATCCGCGAATCCATGGATCCGTCACCGCGGACCCGGATCCAAGTCTAGGATCCGTCCCAATATCCGGATCCACCTCAGGATCCGCGGATAGGATCGGTTTGCAGCCTTAGCAATAGGACACACGCGGTGAATGTACCGGACCGCACTTGAACGTGCGAGGCGTGGAAGCAGTAGGGCCAACCCTGTGTGCATGCATGTGCCTTCATAATCGGCTGTGGGAAGCAGGCCAAGCCCCTATGCGACATTGGAAACACATGCATGGCATATAGGTGCACGCACAATTTCCCCGTGTCAAGCGTCATCCCAGTGTTGCTGAAAGTCGAAGAAGGGGTGCGATGGCAGCAGCCAGGCCCTAGACGTGGTGTAGGTCGGGCCAAGAGCGCACGTTGGGATCAAGAGGACAAGCATCGGAAGAACTATATTTGTCCCCGCTACGGCCAAAAAGGGCACACACTGAAGAAGTGTGAGAACAAGTTTGGTGTGGCTCCTGAAGCAAAGGCAGCTACCAACACTGTTCGACGCCGCCGGCACCACAAAAAAGACACCGTCAAAACAGATGTTGTAACTGCAACAGTTGAAGTTGCTGAAACTGCCACTGGAGTGTCATTTACATATACAACAAACACACGTACAATGGCCACGACAGCATAAAGCATTGTTCTACTTTTGGACAGCAGTCTAGGCACCAGTGTGGCTGGCAATTGTGCAGGCCGGGGATGGCCATGACAGGAACGCAGTAGAGGAACTGGTGCAACTACAAGCAGAGTTGTTGCTACAACCTCAGCAGTTGTAGTAGCAACTACGGCACCAACGGGAACATCTGTGACCGTGAATGACGACGCCGAGTATGACCATAAGGTGGTGGGAGATGACTCTACACACGAAAAAAGCTATGATCGAGAAAGGCACATCTTGAGTGATTCGGAGGAGGAAGAGCATGAGGAAAATGGCCACTACGCTGACCTACGGC
Source organism: Penium margaritaceum (assembly GCA_023375785.1). Lineage (NCBI taxonomy): Eukaryota > Viridiplantae > Streptophyta > Zygnematophyceae > Desmidiales > Peniaceae > Penium > Penium margaritaceum. Next base: position 213,661 of record SZWC01002050.1, on the reverse strand, counting down.
AGGAGAGGGAGTGGGAGGAGCACAATATCTGTGAGCAGTGGAATTCTTACATCATAGGTGGCTGGGAGGAATTTGCAAAGGAGTGGGATGACGACCCCGAACACTTCTATAATGTAAGTTTGACATCTTGTTATCCACTCATGACTTCCATCGGTTTAGTCCAGTTTTGGTGCTTTGTGGAAAGTTAAAACTCAACCATATGATATGTATTATACAGGTCACGCACAATGTGGACAGCAGCCACAAGTGCCACCAGCAGCAAGGTCTACCACTGGCTTGCATCTGTGGGAGCAGCATCCTTGGTTGGGACCGAAAGGGAGCACATAGTTGAGAAGATAACTGTTTTCATGGAAAGACCTTGCATTGCTGAGGAACCCCCGGTGTGAAGACCAGCAGGTTTAAGGAGGGTCAGATTGCATGTGCTCCTATTGGACGCTTTCTTTGAGAGGTAGTTGACTTGAAATTCTCCTACTGTAACGTCCTTGTCTTTGCTGAAAATGGATATCCCTAAACCCTGAACTCTGTGAAAAAATGTAGTCCTACAACAAGAAAAACTTCTACACAGTGAATGCGTCATTCACAATTTAGGTTGTTTCATGTTGTCCAATAAAGGGGTGCAACCATTGTGTTGTCCATTCTATTGCACTGGCCGTTTCCTTTCACCACACTTCACATTGTGCACAACTTCTACCCACCAGTGGCAATTTTCATGGAGTATGTGACATCCTTCATAGCCAGCACTGGTGTGACATTCATCCTCATGAGTTGGAAGAGTGGGCACCAAGGCCAATTCACATTGTCAAGATGTACATGTGTCCATGTTCACAAGGGTCCCTTAGATATGATAACATTCCGTGTCACACATGTGAGGAAGACATCTTATAGGACATGGACGAAAGCAACTCAGAGGACTCTCCGTCTACCTCGTCCACATATGAGTCAGGAGATGATGATGAATATCTAGACTACTCCCCAGATTACTGCTGTGTCAGTGGCAACTTGTGTGCTGCCTGTGAGATCATGTTTTGGATCTACTCTTTGCCGCCTTCATTCCAGCGTTGGTTGGTCAACAGACGCCCACGTCCCTTCATTATAGGCTTTGCACACCGAGTACACATTTGGACCACATTGGGACCACAGGACCACATTCACTAGCTTCCTTATGTATGGATTACAATCGCTTGTCTATTGAACTTGGTGGTCGTGTGCTTTTCATTGTCTTTTCTTGTCGCAACATTCGTGGGCATTTGGTAATTTTTTAAGTAAAATTAATGAAGACATGCCCATGCATGAAGTGACTTCAACATACGTCCTGTGGTCCCAAACTATGCAAATATGTCATCCTAGCTTTGGGCATTTCGTCTTAAATTCCGATTTTTGAGATGTAGAGCACATATGATCCGGTACCCATCGTTTCGCTAGGTTAAGCAGGGGTGTCCATAGTCAAAATTGACATGACAGCGGTGCCCGTGTTTTTTAATGTGTGACAAAAAAACGGGATTCAACTTCGCTCTCAAAGTCGGACGTCGCCGACTTCGAGAGCGAAGTCAGCGGCTTCTGACACCGGCCTCATCAATGTCAGAAGTCTCCATGTTGCGAGTTTTGGAGTTCACAAGTGCAAACTCCAAAACTTGCACGTCCGCAGGCGGGAATTCACGAACTCCGAGGAAACCCCCTAATTGAACTAGGGGGGTTGGGTTATGATTTTTTACTAGCCTGGGCACCTGCCGGGCCCCGCGGTAGCCCGGCCTGGTAGATCCCCTTTCTTCTATCATAGAGTGCGTCGCATGTCGCACCCCCCCCCCCATATGCGACAAACCCCCTAATTACACCTGGGGGTTTGGGCTTTAATTTTTAACTTGCCCGGGCATCTGCCGGGCCTCGCGGTGGCGGGGACCGGCAGATTTCCTTTATTCTATCATAGCGAGCGCCTCATCTCGCACCCCCTCCCCCCCCAGTATCAGAAAAACCCCATAGTTGAACTGGGCGTTTGGGTTTTTTCTTTTTACTTGCCTAGGCATCTGCTGGGCCCCGCGGTAGCGGAGCCCGACATATTCCCTTTCCTCAATCACAGCGTGCACCGCATCTTGCAACCCCCCTCAAAGCCTTGACAAACCCCCTGGTTAAAATGGGGGGGTTGGTGAGGTCATCGCGAGCTCGTAGGGAGGTTTCGCAGGGGAACCCCTCCTACGAGGTCGCGATGACGGACGAAGGTCGACTTCGCCCTCGAAGTCAAAATGTATGTCGAATCCGTTAAATACATGAAATATATGACAGCCGTGCTCATTTTTGCTCGAAGAACGACAAACATAGGCATCCATGTTATGTCGTTTTTTAGTATGGACAGCGCTACTTTGTCTGGCGAAACGATGGACATATTAGAAGTCCATCATAAGATGTATCCAACTGTCCCATATCCTCAAGTCATGCAGAAATGTACAATACAATGTCATTCCACATGTGAATAGTGTACATCTGTGAGGCATGAAGTCACTTTAACTCCATTGTACACAAGTACTCTGTTCACGAACTCTGCAAACTGGTCATGTCGTGTAACATTTCGAGGATTTAAAAACGATATTTGCACTGGTCCCATAACGTTAAGTCATGAAGAACCTATAGTGCCATGTCATACCACGTGTGAACATTGTACATCTCGCATTACCATTACGACAAGTGACTGGGAACAGTACTAAGTCAGTGAAGAATGACTATCATGGACAAGTATGAATCGTTCTCACAACCTTGCAAGGCGTGTTATGAATTCTTCCACTAACGGGTCCGCATACTTCCAGGTTTCCCAAATTTGCAAGCAATCTTTTGGCCGGGGTGAAGGCATTCGGTGTCCAGTCAACCGACACATCACATCCGGGGTTGGGGCTCCGCCATTATTGAAGAACCGAGGATAGCGTACATGTTTCCGGTCCCAATCCTGCTTGATGAGGCTCCCTTGTTGCCTTTCCTTGCTTGGTTCAGGCCACGGGACGTCCACGGACCACCCATCGTGTGTAGGCACATTGGTAGGGATCTGTCCCCAAGCCGTTGTTCCGGTGTGAGTTGCCCATGCGAAAGGACTCTGAACCAAATATTCACAAATCTTAAATAACGTGTTGGAAACTATGGTCGCGGCTCAAAGTGTCGTGTCATGCAGGTTTTTGACTCGTCGCAACGTAATCCATTCTTAACGCTGACAAAGGATGTCAACGTCAGAGCGACGTTTCGCGACGTAGACGAGGGATTTTGTGGGGAAGCTGTTGGAAGTACTCATCGACCGGTTTGAATACATTCCATCCACGTTTAGTGCAACCCTCCCCCGTAAAAGGACGCGGTTATTGCTCGTCCTTGCAACAGTTTCAAACATCCGTGACGTCCACGCCTTCGGGTTGTCCATTTGCACGGGATATCATCAGGGCAATTTAATCTAATGTTCAGGTGAGATTACCATATTTCTTCACCCCACCAGATAATGGGCGACGACGCACGGTTCTGTTCACAAAAAGTGCTTTCCACCGTGTAAGACGGTGTAGAAATATGGTTCTTTCAATGAAAACATGTGGAAACTTGGTTCTTATAGTGCAATGAGTGGAAATTGTGGCCGAATTCTGCGAGCCACTGGTATGGAAGACACAAATATTCCTGCCAGTGGATATGTGGTTTATTAAAGAGCGGTCTGCGAGTATGGGGGATCTATCAAGAATTTGGGGGGTATATGGTCACACCCCCGTAGTTTAGGGACTCACCCCCAAACATCGCAAGGTTCACTTCGTAAGCCGAAAGGCACACCGTGTCTAGCTGAACTGCCGGCAAGGATGTTGAGCCTCACGGCTCAACTATCTGCAAGCACACTCGCGTCGCGTGGAAGCGAAAACGAGCTCCACCTTCTACGTCTATCGAGGACATCTTCTGTCCTCCACCCCTACGATCCTACTTTGCTCAGAGAGTTTCTCAACGCACGGATGGTCAGCCAATGGACGGTCGATCGGCAAGAGACTTGTCGATGGACTTTCCGATCGTTCGGCCGACGAGCTTACACACAGGCGACGGCCCACGCTTGTCCGCAGCCTTGCGGAGGTAGTGCGGCAGACCCGGGGATCCATTTGGTGCCATTTCTGGACGCTCTCTCCACAGGCACGCGTCCAACTTCCTCCCGCTCGCCAAAGCGTCTCCCGCCAACTCTTGACCGTGAGGCCTGTTGAATCGACTCTTGACCAAGCCGTTCGCCCCCGGCAATCTGTTGCCGCTCTCCTCGTCCACGTCGTCAATGGGGAGCTACAGTCCTCCCGCCGCAGCAGCATCTGCGGCTGCTGCCGTGGCCAATGGTTCTGCCGTGGTCGGTGCGGCAGGGAACGGCCAAGCCCCTGTGGCCCGTGCCGGGCCTGTTCGTTACGTCATACTTGACCTTGACGGCACTCTGCTCGACACTGGTGAGCTCCTGGTTCAAATGTGATCCCCCCTCCCCACCCCCCTTGATCGACCCTCCTCCATCCTCCTGCCTCCCTCACGCCCCCC
>SZWC01002050.1:160802-175266 GCA_023375785.1 Penium margaritaceum | reverse complement strand
TCTCTCCCTCCCTCTCTCTCTCTCTCTCTCTCTCTCTCTCTCTTCTCCTAGCTGAAATGCTAGGAATAGAAAGCAAGTGTCTTTGTGTTGGCCCTGTTTTCTGGTCCGTTTGCCTCAGGCCGGTTGACAGAGGGTTATGGGCGCACACCGAACAGTTTTAAGGCACGCTTTGCTCGACTTTGGTAAGCTCCCTCGAGCTGCGCATGTCTACTCCATCAGCTCCATCGGCTCTATCTGCTTTGTCTGCTCCAACGGCTGGGTTTTCAGTAAGCACACAGGGACCAAGGACAAGCTCTGCCCTTGGAGGCACGACCCTTAGGTCCCAACCAGGACAAGCTCTACCCTTGGAGGCAAGACCCTAGGTGTGCCCCACTGATTGGCGGTTCAGATGTGCAAATGGCAGCATTGTGAATGCAAACGGTGCTGGGGACAACCTGGTGAGCATGAATCTGAACAGTGCGGAGAAGGATATGCGGCTTTGTGACGTAGTATACATGCCCTCCTTTGCAGCAAACCTCATGTCCGCATAAAAATTCACAGACAACGACATGACATTGGTGTTCACGTAAAAGAAGGCGGTCATTGCCAGGAACGAGGACATCAACGTCCTCTACTCCAACAAATATCTCGCAGCACAGGTCCCACAGGTTGATGGGCTCTCCGTACTGCACACAACTACGACAAAAACCTCAGAAGATGATGGTCATGCAGGTGCGGCGGTGGTTTCGACAGTAACGCAGGACATCATTCTAACAGAAACTCAAAAGGCATCTTCTGCCGCAAAGGACGGAGACGCCGATCTCTGGCATAGCTTCTTTGGGCACGTTGCAAGCAGTACGCTCCAAGTCATCGAGGAACAACAGCTGGTCCGTGGCATGGAGGGATGCAAGAAGGATGCAGCTCGGTATGACAGCCTGTGGGAACCTTGCCTCCCAAGCAAGACCCAGAGAAAACGCTTTGAGCGCATCGGTCATCGCGCAAAAAGTAGTCCTTGACCTGATTCACACCGACATGTGCGGACCCTTTTGAACGGCGTCAAACGGTGGAAGAAAGTAACAGTGACCTTCATCGACGACCATAGCCGCAAGGTGTGGATCTACTTTGTCAAAAGCAAGGGAGAGGTCTTAGAGAATTTGCAGGAGTTTGTCGCCATGGTGGAGTGGCAGACTGTAAAGAAGGTCAAGGCAATGCAAAGTGACAATGACAGAGAATATGAAGCATGGAAGGGCTAGTTGCGGCAACACGGGATCAACCACCAGCCCACAACGACATACACGCCTCAAAGCAATGGCATGGCCGAGCAGATGAATCAGACCATCCTCGGCATGGTGCGCAACATGCTCTTCGATGCAAAACTCCCACTGCGCTTCTTGGTGGAAGTGACAACAACCGCATGCTACCTTGTCAATGTGACTCATGCAACTGCTCTGGGCAGGAGTGGCAAGAAAAAGGGCAAGCAACAGTTGATGCCATGAGAGGTGTGGTCAGGGAAGAACCCGGACGCATCACACCTTAAAGTCTTTTGCTGCACTGCATGGGCAAAGGGTCAAGCAGGAGAGGGTGGCGGCAAGCTGGATGTAAGAGCGCTAAAATGCATGATGTTGGGCTATGAGACGGCCCACAAGACCTACCGCCTGTGGGAACAGGCAGCAAGAAGGCTCATCACCAGCCAGGACGGGACCTTTGATGAGAGGAAACCAGACAAGGAAGAATTGGTTAATCCCACGCAAGCTCCCAAATAGGGAGAGTGGTTGGTGCTGCTGGAGTCGAGAGATCAAGCTCTCGAGAACTGGCATGTAGTACTAGTGCGGCAGGCCGTTGGGAAGAGTGGTGTGGCAAGGAGAGCGACTGTGCAGGCAAACACAGCGGCGAGCTCCGACGCAGAGATGGAGACGTTCGAGGCCTCTGAGACATACTCACGTGATGGGCTCAACATTGATAAGTACAAGACAAGGGTCGTGGCAAAGGGATTCTCATAGCGTGCAGGGTCTGAGTACAAGGAGACATTTGCACCAGTTGTCACATTTGTCTCCATCAGGTACATGCTGGCTGTCGCTTCCGCCAAAGACCTTGAGATCTACCAGATGGATTTTAATACAACTTTCCTTTGAGAGAAGTTAGACAAGGAGGTGCTCATGGAAGTACCGGAAGGTGTCAATGCACTCCAGGGTAAGGTGTGCAAGCTGGTGAAGGCATTGTACGGGCTAAAACAAGCCCTCCAGATCTGGTGCAAGGAAATTAAAAGCTTCATGGCTGAACTCTCCTTGCGCATTGCCAGAATTACCCTAGCGTCTATGTGCGGGAGGATGAGCATGGCATGGGGCTTGTGGCATTGTATGATGGCGTCATGATCATGTGCTCTTCCTCTCATGAGGCCCTTCCAGACCTAAAAAAACAGCTAAGCAGAAGGTTCAAGATGAAGGACATGGCTCCTCTCGAGTACTACCTACCTTGGGATTGCCGTTCACTGCAATCGCAAAGCAGGCACCATCAAGCTCAACCAGACCAAGTACATTATGGATGCATTGGAGCGCTACAACATGGTGGACTGCAAACCTGTCAGCACCCCAATACCCTGCGACTGCAAGCAATCTCCTCGTGCGCAGTTGGGAGCCTCATGTATGCGATGGTGGGCACGTGACCTGACATTGCTTATGCAGTGGGTCAGGTGAGTAGGTTTGTGGCCAACCCTTGGCAAGAACACTGGCAACCCGTTAAGCAGATTTCTTGCTACCTCAAAAAGACACGGCACGTGGGACTTTGGTTTGGAGGTCTAATGGGATCAGACTTGTTGCGACTGACGTGCTATAGTGACGCGGGCTGGGGAGGACGGATTGACGACATGTTGTCCTCCTCAGGCTTTGTTTGCCTTCTCAACGGTGGTGCGGTCTCGTGGGTGAGTAGGAAGCAAGACTACATCTCACTTTCTATTGTTGAGGAAAAATACTTCACACTAAATTGTAAAAGAAAACATAATGGCTTCACAGTTTGCTTGATGAGATCGAGGTACCACAAAAGGAAGCAACTGTCATCCGCTTCGAAAGCCTGAGCGCCATCGCTATGGCGCGTTACGACATGATCTCCCGACATAGAAAGCACATCAACATTCGGTACGAGTACTCACGTGACCTTGTCGATAAGGGTGTCATGGAACTGGAGCACATCGAAACCAAGAAAATGATTGCGGACTTCTTGACAAAGCCACAGCACAGCTACTTGCATATTGCAGGTACTCGAGGAATTGGCATGGTAAATGCAGGAGATGAGAACTAGAAAGTAGGACAACTGAGGTGCACAAAGACAATGTTGAGCTATGGGTTCATGCGGAAGAAGATTACCATGACAGATGGCTAGAGGTGCAAGGGAGAGATTGTTGTTGTTTTATGCCCCCTTTGCAACTGCTATAGCTAGCAAATAGGTTGGGCATGCACTACTCCGTTGGAGTAAGTTCCCCAAATCTTGTTCGTGGTGTAAGTCCAAGCAAGACACAAGTAGTATAGCGCAATGGATAGGACGTTAGACATAGGGATAATAGGTCCTGCAATCGAGCCTTGATGAGAGCTGGAAGGTTTTTTTACCTTCAAGCATGGGGAAAGTTTCCTTGATATTTCTCCATGCATGAGGAAGATATGCCACTTGGCGGTCAGTGGAAGAGCCAATGAGCAAACTGGTGAGGTGGTGTGAAGTGGCCACCCCCAAAAGTGCCACTACCCACACACCTTAGATGCTAGGCCTACGACTGTATGTACCGAGCTCACTCCTCGTACTAATTACAAAATCTGGCCTTAGATGCTCCTCACAGAGCTGTCCAAGTAAGGAACAGTATACAGAAGGCACTGGTTGGTCTAAGCCCAAGGAGTTCATCTCTGACTAGCACTTCATGCGAAAGTGACCAAGTGTTAAGTGGACACAGTTGCAAGCAAGTGATTGCGTAGGAGCTGCTTAGTGTGCAACCGTGATCCTGAGGGTGATATATTCTCCTAGCTAAAATGCTAGGAGTGGACGGTGGGTGACATTGTGTCGACCCTGTTTTCTAGTCCGTTTTCCTCAAGCCGGTTGATACACCCAAGAACCAGGACAGCCCAAGGCATGAGGAAGAGGAAGGGCCAGCATGCCGGTGAGGCCAGGAAGGCATAGGCTCTTGAAGAGGTGGCGTCACAAGACTCGACAATGCGACAGCAACCCAGGTCCCAGAACCGCCATGCCTTGGAGTGGGAAGCCATATCCACAAAGGTGCAAAGAAGGCCATGAGGAGAGAACTTGGAGACCTATTTCTGTGGGGTGAACGAGACACAAGCGAGGGAATCCCAAACATGCGCGAGGCGCAAGTTAGCATGGTGACCATACCACAGCTCATACGATGTGGTGTGACGAGGGAGGGGACCGTTTGGGATACGATTCCACACCTAGGTCATGTAGGCAACGCCCTCAAAGGCAAAATCCTCATGGAGACCGCTATTGTCCCGCATCACATGGACCACATCCTCCATAGTGTGGTTCCACCACTCAAAGTCATTGTTTTGTTAGGGGGTGGTGGGCGTAGAGTAATGGTGATCGACCGCGCGTTCTGTGAGTCAGCAGTGGAGCTCACCCATGAACTCCCCCCCACAGTTTGGAGAAAAAGACTTTGAGGGTCTGACGTGACTGACGCTCAACCATGGCCAGCGAGCGCTGGACAACGAAAAACATGTCACTCTTGTGACGGAGACTATACACCCAATGCATGCAGGTGAAGTCATCCGTCACGGTCAAAACGTATCGGCCACGGTTGTCTTAGAACTCAACAGGAAGGGGGCCAAGTAGTTCCGAGTGGACGAGGTGAAGGGGCAGAGTGGACTTTGGAATGGTGTCCGGGAAGGGACAACATTACATCTTGCCTTGCTTGCATGCGAGACACTCATTCTTGGGTGGCGCCACAAAGGAGGCTGCATCAAGACTGAGCGTGGGAGTGTCATGCACAAAGCGCTCAACCCCGTCAAGGTGAACATGAAAAAGGCGATGGTGGAGGAGGCGGTGATGATCAAGGGACAAAGTACCGGTGACAAAGACGCGGGCGGCAGGACCAGGTGGAGGCATCATTGCCAACGTGGATGACACCCATGTCCATGAGGGTAAAGGCACGAATGAAGAGCAGGCTGGGCTCAAGATTAGTCATAAACAGAATATCGAAGACATATAAAGGACCAGAATGGCCAAGGAATTGGATGACACCAATGACGTGAACTGGTTCCTCCTGGCCAGCTACAACACGAATGGAGCGCAAGGCCCCGACAGGACCAAACACAGCAAACATATAAGAACGACATATCATGTGGTGGGTGCTGTCAGAATCGACGATCCATGAGCCATCAGCAGTCATGGTGGACATGGTGATGGAACACCGGGTGACAGAACCTGACTCGAGAAGGACGTCAGTCAAGCGCTGAGCCTCCTCAACATGCAAGAGGCAAGGCTATCAGTTATCCAACCATGTCATCTCATCAGGACCATCAAGACACGCAAAATCCATAACATTCATAGCCAATCAATCATGACCATGAAACTCCCCTGACACAGAACCAGCCGTGGATACAGTCAACTCAGTCCGCATGCGCCCGCATACCTCCTTGAAGTGTACGGACGACATGCTCGAGTTGTGCAAGGCACCAGGCCGCGTTGTCAAGAGGGGTCGCAAGGCCGTGGAGGGAGATGCAGTGGCCTCCCACCTGAAAGAAGACTTAGAGGTAGAGCAGGGGCCATACAAGGACATAGAACATGGCATGCACGCTTGGCGGATCCCGCACGTCACACGCGTCCATTCAATAGGACGACCCATCAGGTTATTGCAATCGGTGTAGCGATGGGCACTGCCGCAGTTATAGCAAATCACCTATCGATTGATAACACCAAAGCCCCCCCCTTCAGTCGCTGTCCCCTGTCCCCCTCCTTTCTTGCCACGGCCACGGCCAATGCCTTTCTTCCCCAATGATACTACTGTAGTCGCCAGGGTGGTGGTGGTAGTTGTCATAACCGAGGTCTGAGAAGCATTGGAGGAAGCGGCTCTCACTGCAGCCAAGTCGGCCAGGTGCTCGTGATGGATATGAGCTACCTCAACCGCACCTGTCTGCTCTGGGTAGATGCATTAAGCCCACTAAAGAAGGGCGAGGCGATGTGACCGACGCTGAAGCAATTGATGGCGGTAAGTCGTGAAGATGGCGGCGTGGCGCTCAATGACACCCAACATGATAGTAGTCAGTGCGCCAAGCTAGATGGGCGTGAGCGTCTTGAGACGTGTGTAGAAGCGCATGGTGCGGCGCCAGTACTTTGCAGGAGACTCTGACTCACTCTGGTGGAGTGTGTTGAAATCTGCGACACGTTGTGCACACGTGGTTGCTGTCCCTCCCTCCAGGAGGTCAGCTTGAGATCCCAATCACCGCAAGGGTCTGCACTTGTGCCACTGAAGTAGTCACCAACAAAGGGTGCATAGTCCAAGACTGAGTCCTTAGGCACAGCCATGGTCAACCATGTACGACACGACGAGCCATCGCGAACTGACGAGGGTCATCAGTCTGGTACTGGCTGTGATAGTACAGCCAGACCCCCTCCACCATCGCCCACAGGTTGAAGTGCATGCACCGTATGTCAAAGCCAACTACTGGTGAGTATTGACGAGGTGGGATGTTGAACTCCTTGGGTGGCTTCTTAGTGGATAAAGCTACTTGTAAAGCCACCCGCGCGTGGGTCCTGACTCGCTACGATGCCTCCAAGGCGTCAGTAGGCCCGACAAGGCCACAAAAGACCACTCCCCACTCAACTGCAATATTTGTTTGCTGCTCACTGTTCTCATCATCATCGTCCAAGTCCTCACTGAGAAAATCATTCATTGAATCATCATTTACTGGAACACTCTCCATGCCGGCATGCATCCAGGTGACTCTTGGCGTGCTTGGGACAGGGGGGGGCTATAGAGTGATGAGCTGCTGTGAAAGAAGTGCAAAAGCATCCTCTGCTCATCACGCAGCTCGACGGTCACACGAGTGGATGGACCAGCTGCATGACTGCCACTCGCTATGGCCATGGCGCCAGATCCAGTGATGGAGGAGACCAATTCTGCGCTTATTTTTCCTGTCCACTGAGGCTGAGAGGCCTTGGGTGGCATGGTTGCCCGCTGCAGCACTTGCTTCCGGCACTCTTCAACACTAATGTAGCCACCACTAGTGCTGTCTTTTGCAACTCCTACCGCTGTCATCTGCTGCTACATTAGCCACCTCTACTACTGTCTGTTACAGCTGCCGCCACTTCTACCACTGTCGATGATGTCGTCACAGTTGGAGCCATTGCTTCACTACAGCCGCCAAGGCTCCTATAGCCTCCGTCGGTACTTCTATTGCTTCGCTCGTTGCCATTGGTGGCCACCGCTGCTTGCCAATACCAAACGAGCTCAGTTCGTGCTGTGTTACGGGCACGTGCCGCTTGTGTGTGTGTTGAGAAAACCCCCCGTCTGCAGGTGGTGGATGCCTCGGCCGCTGCCCGATGGCCACTACCTCCCAGTGGTTGCCTTGGGTCGGTCGCTACACACTGACCCATGCCCGCAACCCACGGCCTCTGACCACCGCTATTTGTTGTCGGGTGCCAGCTGCGTAGCTGCAGTTGCATGCTGCCTGGGTTTTCCAGGGTACGGCGTACAAGGTGGCATTTTTTCTCGCACCCCTCAATTGTTGCCTCTCTCGCTGATGCTGCAGCTATCACTACCGCTAACGTCACCTTGTGACGCAATGGGTGGTAGGTCCTCCCTGGACCAATATTGCGTCCCTGTAGCGCACTCACACGAGAGCTATCTTGCACGCTCTGATACCATGAGAAGCTTCCTAGATGCTACTTGACACAACCGCCTACCCGCAATGTGTGACACCGAGCAAGAAGTGGCAAGGGTTTGGTTAGAAGACGCACACAGGTGTCAAGTGCTGAACCATATGAAGCACATGCAAGGAGAACTACACAAATGAATTACGCAAGCAAAAGTAGTGGCGAATACACTCGGTTTACACCACACATAAGGGCAGCATTTCCTTGTGGCTGAGCCAGCCAGAAAAAGGAAACAGCCATAACTCTACGACGCCATGTCAGAATTAGTCTCTGTCTGGCTGGAATCTTAGCAGCAAATACCACAATCCTGTAGTAAGCATGGTGCGGGTGGCTATACTCCCGTACAGGCCACCGAGCCCCTCATGGGCTCCTCTTTTCATGATGACGCTGAATGCCAGCAGAGATCGGCTACTGTCGGGCACACCTCAAGCATCTGCACATGGATGGACATGAGCCGACTGGTCATAGTAGTCTATGAAGACACCCAGAAACAAGTGCAACCCATTCCAATGCATTGCAAGCCATTATGATCCATCAAAATCTATCACAAGCCATCATTCTCCAAAGAAACAAACAAAAACCATCAAAATCTGTTGAAAAGAATGAAGACCATCTCACTCCGCTGTAATGAACTTCATCTTGTGGAAATTCTCAAAGCTTGGAAAGCAAAAGAAATTTACCAACCCATCAAATGACATCTTAGAATTTATACATCTGTTTTTGCGACAAAACATTTATACTTGCCCAATTCAACTAGCCAAGAAATATTTCAACCCATCACACGTTTTGCGAGACATGTGCATGTTGTATAAGACATCGACAAGACAGTAAACACCATCCCAAAATATCCTAATCACAAGAATTAGAACATGAATGAATCACAAGCCTTTTAGCATACTAGGATTACCCTAACACTCAAGGAATGCAATAATTTATATTTTCCTACGTGTGATATCTATGACACAGATACAAAAATTGGGGTTTGTTTTATTTGTGGAGTCCTAATTGATCAAACTAGACTTCGATTACTTAGTTAAATTCAACAAAAGGTCCACGTTATGTCCACCAACACACATGAAGTGAACAACTGATTTCATAGCATAGAAATGGAAACATATTTTGCCGACAACTTAACGTGCAGTTCGTATTGCGTGGGATCCGCCATGACGCATGAGGTGGCTTTTTTCATACCACTTGGCAAATGTCATGTCCCGCACAGTGTGGAGGAGGATTTTCACAGCACTAGGAGGAGGTGTGGGTTGCAAGAGGGGATATACACATGTGTTTGAGCCTCAACCAATTTCAAACGCTCGAAATTGAGCATTCAAAGTCGGTCAAGGAGGACCAAGCTCGAGTTGACGACAGGGTTTGAATAGGCACAGGCAAACATTTAACTATTTTATCACTACTTCCATCATTCTTTTGCCTAAAAAAAGTTATGATTATTTTTCAAGTGACACCTAATATTCATCAAACAGATTGTTGTCACAAATTCAGCGATGATATAAATTTTTGAAATCGAGTACCTTGAGTAGAAGTGTAACATGAATCCATCTTAAAAGCCATCTTAGCTCTTCACAACTTGTCACAACTCAATGCAATCAAGTTTCATGATCACAAACAATTTGTCAATGCTTCTATTGTGATTAAGTTCTATGACATAAGAAGTACATGTGGACTACATGCCATTGTAGTGAGAAAGATCGAACCACGGCGAAGGCCGGAAGGCTACGACGGCATGAGGAAATGGCCGGAACAAGGCGCAGTTTTGATCCAGATATGTAGAGGTTTTATGATTACTGCTATGTTGATGATGGAGGACGAGGAGTCCAGTTTCATTGGGTGGAAGCCATGTACCGAGAGGCCTCTAAACCTCTTTGGAGATAAGTGAATCAGGATGTTTTCATGCTCAGCCACAATGGGAAGACAAAACATGGAAATTTTATGTTCCTTTATATGTGCAGGATTTGGCATGGCTTTTCAAGGTTTACATCAGTATTGTCACACCATCACAATGAAATCGGAAGGGTGTTTTAGTCATTAGAGGCTTAATTGTAAGCTTGCTTGAAAGCTGAATTGAAGTCCTGGTTGTAACACGGATTGGATTTGGGGCCAAAAACTACATCGCATGTTGACGTGGGAGTTGTGCTGGACGCTTGGTTGGAAATGGACTCAAAGGTTGGATTAAACTTTGGGTGGGAATTGGAATGGAAGGTGGGTCACAAATGCTGAAAGTTTACGATGCAAGTTTGGTTTAAAGTCCGGGCTGAGATTCAATTTACATGCTGCATTGGAAATTGATTTGGAATTTGGGTTGGAAATTGATTTACAAATTGGGTATACAGTGTGGTGTGAAAACGTGATGGAAGTTGTGTACAGTGGCTTCAGCGACAAATGTGGAACTAGGTTGAGTTTTGGCCAAAGACTAGAATGGTAGTCGGGCTGGGGTTTGGATTGAGAGTTTGTGTTGAGAATTGATTGTGAAGCTAGGTCAGAAGTTGGTCTAGAAATTGGGTTGGCAAGCTAATTGAAAATGTGGGCAAAACGTTCAAATGTAATCTTACTTGAATACCGGGATGGATCTCTAGTTGTCAATTCAATGAGCAGCGGGGTTGGAAGTTGCAATGTATGTTGGGTCGGACATTGTGTGAGGAAGTAGGAATATGAATTAACCTTAAGTCGAAACGAAGTACGTTAGGGATTGGATTGGTCATTGAAATGGATTTTGGTCATACGTTGGGTCATATGGCAGATCACGATGGATTTGGATTATGTTTTGGAGGTTTTGTTGGATTATGGACCAACCGTTGTGAACCAGGGTTGGTTGTTTGCTTGAAATCGGGTTGAAATGAACGTTCAAGTTTTAGTCTGATATTTTGGTTGATTTTTTACTAACATCCAGGCTAGAACTTGGATTTGAAGTTTGCTTCAAAGACGGTTGTCTTTGCCTTGGAAGTCTGGTAGGATGTTGGGTCAGAGATTCCATGAAAACCTAGGTTAAAACTAAGTAGAGAGGTGGGTTATAAGTTGGTCTGGAAGTTGGACTAGATGTTGATTTTTATGCTAGGGCGGATTTCACATAGTATTGATTACGAGTAGAGATTGGTTTGAACCCAACCCCTGACCCACCTTCCAGCATAACTGCTTAGGTTATGTTGGAGATTGGGTTGAAAGCTGATTTCAAGGTAGGGTTGGCAATAGTGTTCAAAGCATGGTTTGAAGGTGATGATTGAATTTGTGTTGGGAGATTACTGTCTGCAACAATGTATGTTCACCAAAGATGGTTGCTTGAGTGACAAGAGTGTTTGTTGCCATGAGAGATGAATGTTTGTCTTCCTATCAGAAATCGAGAAATTGGGAGGTAAAAGAATCCGCCAGTGGTAAAAGAAGATTCTTCTAGTGAGGAGAAAGTTTCCAAAATGAATTTAGCTTCCTACAACAACTTAAGCAGAATTGCACTTGAAACATAAAATCATGAATTCAGATTAAGACACAGTTTCCTCTCAAGCCCTCTAGATACATGATTTTTCTTCACTGGAGTGATCTTGCGTCTCTAATATGTCCCCATAGGGAAGAATCCCATCACGGTGGTCACAAAAGAAGGTTTGTCAATTCTACAATGGAGAATGCACATAGAAAACGTTTGCCAGGTGAATCATACATGATGAAGAGAAAAGGTAGGTATACACAGTGATGTGCAAGAAGCATGGAGCCAAGTTTTAGGTGATTATCCTGTCGCTTTCAAATGTTAACATCAATGTTGTTTTTTCCCTTTTAATGAGTGCCACCTATTCATTTTTTCTCAGGTTTGAGGGCGCAGAACTTTGGTATCCAGTTTTCTAAAATGGATATCTCATAGACCGACATTGTGTGCAAAGTTATACGTGTCTTGATGTAACAAAGGAAAGAATACAGATATCAACATAATGTCCAAAAGCAACGAGCCCCCAATGAAGACAATAATGTATTGATGAAGGACCTGATCCAAAGAAATGCCTTCGTAAGCCAACCACTACTCATTGCAGCATGAATGAAAACGAAACACATCCCACTAGCGGCTAGCGCGGCACATTGCCAGGCCAGCAGTGAAAGCCCCGTAATGGAGAGTACTTACCATAATGTGCATAAACCAACCCAAAGATGTAGGTTGAACTTTTCATTATGATAAACCAAACGTTTTAGGAGGATATGTTGACACAACACACCTTACGCTTTTTTACAAATGAAAACCTGCCGACGATGAAGCGCAACTAACTTTGCTTCCTAGTCGACTCCATGACCAATACAATAATTCTGTATCAAAATTTTCCTTTTACAGCAGAATGTGGTATGTCCCAACTCCGCGCGAGAAACATTTCACCACTGGGAGGTCACGGTCTGATTGCTTATACTCCATGACAGAACATTTCCGATGGAACACCTTTAGTTTTGTGCTGAATGGGTTGTGAAAAGAAAAGTACAAGAATGACGATGGCCTACTTCAAGTCCTTATGCATCAAGTTTGCTTTAGGATTGATTTACAATAATGTTTGAGCTGTAGCAAGCACTGCTGCAAATGTTTAGAATAAATAGTGATGTCACCTGTAAAATCTTGTAAATGTCATTCATGTATCCCCCTGATTTTCGAATTTATTTTTGAATATTTGTACACTAGTTCAAACTGACCACTTTTGTTGTTTCATTGATTTTCAAGGACCGTTCAATTTATTCTGAACAGAGTCCAGTCAAGATTGAAGTCCCAAGTGACCTACTTCTCAGTTTGAATCCAGGACGTATGAGTCTTGTTATCTGTGTGTTCATACATGGTATGTGCCTTTTTTGATAGTGCAGCAATTGATTTCCATGGCTTATTGTGCCCTGTTTGTGCTTTCAAATGAGCGCGTCCTCATAAAATCATACACATGGGAATGCACCGGATCTCTAAGACAACATTGATTGTTTCTTTTTCGCTTTGCATCAAGAAAAAGAACAAAAACCTCATCTTCTACATCTACTCCCTCGTAGTCAAACATGACATGTCCATAAAGGCCGTTAGCATGACATGGCTACTCTGACTGAAAGACCTTGTTGAAATTTACCTTCATCCATGCATGTCAAATGATGTAATGGTTGTTGAGGTGCTGCCATACCATCATGAACCACTTGTACGCTGCCTCTTTCACCACCTTCATTTGTAATCCTAGTGATTTTCCATGTTTTACCTTGTCTCCAGCCCACATGTTGAAGTAGTCCACAATGGTCCTCTTCATGGAGTTGGTGATGCCAATGTTAGCAGGTTGTGATTTTGGGGTGCATCCCGCTGGAATGCTCATGGGATGCATGTGTGGGATGTTTGTGCGCAGCCAGTCGCGGAATGAAACGTTGCACTGAGGACACCATGTATCAAGAACGAGCAGCATGTGCACACCACCAACCTTGTATCCTTACACTTTGCTTTGTAGCACAGGTGCATAACCTCGTTCACCCACTGCATCTTCTTTTTTCCGGTTGCTGAATGGTTCGGCGTAAAAGTAAGTTGCCACGTAGCATCGAGCAACTCACTTAAATGCAAACCACTAGGCAAGCATCGTTCAGTCGTCTCCATGAAAAGGAGCTGCATCGGCGAGAATTCTCCACCTGCGGAGATCATAAGAAGGAATTTAATCGCTCTCTTGTCTTCTAGCCCAATGGATGCATCGGACATGCACCTGTTGGCATACGTGTGGTCAGTTGTACGGACAAGCTGTATAGTTGTTTGCTCCACGTTCAGTAAAAATGTGGGTTGGATCTTGTGTTGGCTTGCTAGAGCAGGTGCATAGAGGTGGGAGTATTAAACCATTTTATCCCAGCCATCAAGGACATTCTGTGCCGCGGTAATGCCCACCCTCCACATCCACCCCATCGTCTCCTCAGCAAACTTCCATACCCAAGACCACCCGAATTCCCAATCACCGACAGTTGCAAGTTCATCAAGCACACACATCACTATGATCCAATGGATTTCACTCTAGATGTTCTTGCTATTGAGTTCCGTAGCCACATCTTGTGCCTAGAGGAGAGAAATCTACATGGATTCAACGATTTTTCGACTTGTTGAAAGCCATGCTCTCTTCCCGTTGTGGCTTTGGGTCCTCTTCTTGTTGTTGATTGGTAACATGGGTTCCACCTTTGGTACTTGTGCCGCTAAACTTCTGTAGTGTTTGTGTAGAATATTGATGTTGGGGTAGAACCAACCGGCGATGTGCTTGACATGAGGGCTATAAGGTCTGCCTGACGGCAAAATGCTTCTCGCAGATCGAGGGTGTGGACTACACGGACACATTTGCCCCTGTGGGATGGATGACCACGTTGCGAGATCTCTTGGACATGAACTGCACAACACAACTGGGAGTTACACTAGATGGACGTCAACAAGCCTTCCCACATGGGCATCTTGACGAGGAGATCTACATGGTGCAGCCACCTGGCTTTGAGGATGGCACATGCCGGGTGTGTCAACTGCGGAAGGCCTTTTATGGCTGCAGAGAGTCCCTTCGGTGCTAGAACCATGAGATTTCTGGCACATTACAGCGTGCAGGCTACGTCTAGAGTGATGCTCACCTCTCTCTCTCTCTCTCTCTCTC
Source organism: Penium margaritaceum (assembly GCA_023375785.1). Classification (NCBI taxonomy): domain Eukaryota; kingdom Viridiplantae; phylum Streptophyta; class Zygnematophyceae; order Desmidiales; family Peniaceae; genus Penium; species Penium margaritaceum. The sequence goes on along the minus strand of SZWC01002050.1, from coordinate 160,819 downwards.
TCTCTCTCTCTCTCTCC
>SZWC01002050.1:129760-145762 GCA_023375785.1 Penium margaritaceum | reverse complement strand
ATGCCATGGACCTGTCATTTGTTATCTCTCTCTGCAAATGCTTATGAAGCATTCAGACACTTTGCCTTGTGTCCCCTAGCCAAACCCTTGCCGTTACGTGCACGACTTGTGACTGTCGTCACCGTTTGATTAGGCACTGACGCCTGGTCAACGGGAGTGTGGCTAGGAAGCTTCTATGCATCTTCTTATGGTATCAGAGCAACAAGCCAGAGCTTGTTGTGCTGCACAGCAGAGATGCAGCAATCGCAGCAGCAACGGCAACAGCACACAGCAGCAGCGACAGGTCCTGGGAGGACCCACCAACCTGCGCCATTGCAAGGCGTAGGCCGCAACACCTGCGAGACGGAGGAGTCGTGCAGGAGGGGTGCAGCAGTGTAGCAGCACGCCAGCGCAGCAGCGCCATAGCAGCTGTCCAACAGCGCAGCAACAGTGCTGGCAGTTTTGACCACAGCAGCAGCAGCAGCAGCAGCAGCAACATCTGCGACGGCATCAGAAACATCAGCAACAGTAGCCGCCAAAGTGGCTTGAGGCCATTGCCGTCAAGCTCTACGGCAGCAGCAGCAGCAGCAACAACAGCAGCGTGCGCCACCGCTGCCCCTGTCCGTGCAACTTCCTAGAAGCCGGACGGACGTGGAGGAGCCGCAGACGAAAATCGCTTCAGCCACCACCTCCCCGTCGGCACGAGCTTGCCCTGGCTTCAAACAAACGCCGTTTTCAGCGTTTGAGGGTGCGTTGGAAAGCTCTCCTCTCAAGCTCTCCAGAGCTACTATTCACGCTCAGTTTCGTGCTCTGCGCCACCAGCAAAGACTGAAGTGCAACGCAGATTTGTTTTCTGCTGAAATTCGGGCAGATCAGGGAAAAGTGACGTTTTGCCACTTCTCCCAACTTTTTGCGACCGAAAATTTCACCACCATGTTCAGCACATTCAGGAGCCTTTGTGGTCCAAATTTCGCTTGATTTGGACAACCTTGAATTTTTAGTGCTGAAATTTTTGAATTTCAGCACAGCCAAATTTCTGGCCGGACAGTAAAAAATGTCCAGCGTCTCAAATCCTCTAGAAACGCTGTCAGTTTCTTGTTTGGAGCATTTTCGACACTCGGCCCCATACGGAGCACCGCGATGGCACCGGTCCGTGACAAGGACAAAGGACCCGCTGATCCCTCTTCCTCCTCTTCGGGCGTTGTGAGCCCGCGGTCGCAGTCTCGCATGATCGATGAGCTTCGTCGGTCGCAGGACGAGATGCGCCAGCAGCAGCAGAGGCAGTCCGACGCGTTGCAGGAGATCACGGAGTTACTGCGGGGTCGTTCGATGGCTTCACAGCAGCCACCTGGAGAGTCTACTGGAGCTGCACCATCCGCTCAGCAGTCTACACCCTACACAGTGTGGCGGTCTTAGCATCGATCATCACAGGTGGACACCTGGGACGAGGAGGAGATTGAGGGTGACTCACGCGAGCACGAGATTCGTGTGCTTGAGGAGCGCATCCGTGAGTTATGTCTGGGATCACAGCCTCCCACTCCACCACCTTCTCGCCGTCAGGATCAGACACGTCGTTCAGTAATGTTCACCTTTGGTGGTGTTTCCCTCATTGGTGGGCTCCCCATACCCCGCCCACCATCTCTTGAGCCTGAGGTCGCCCTCCCCACGGAGCGGCGATCGAAGGACTTTGAGGCACCTCCACCCCGTTACGATAGTGACGAGGGGTTTGATTGCTGGGAGACCCTGTTTCAGGTGTGGGCCGATTCTGAGGGTGTCGGGTCGTACTACCACAGCCAGTACCAGACCCGCGACGCTCACCAGGCCCAGAGAGCAGCGAGAGCGATGCGGGGTCTCCTCTACGTCATGCCACGGGAGACTGTGATCGACTTCCGCCATTTCCTTGGTCAGACCGGGACCCGGATTGGAGTAGATCCGCGTCTGGGCTGGGAGCTGGCCCTGACACTTCTCGCTGCGGAGACCCATGCCACGAGGGCGGCCCGACTACGTGAGTTTCACTCCCTCCGCCAGGGCCCCACATAGCCCGCAGCTGACTACTGGAGGCGCACGATGCGCCTTTACACGCGCCTTGGGACCGGTGGCGGGACGCAGTTGTGGGCGCTCGACACCATCATGATGGGAGCGCATTTGGACCACGTGAAGCTCTTTACGGGCTTTGATCGTGTGGCTCTCTCTGAGTTGTCAGAGTCACTACAGCTGCTTCCTTGGGCCCATCGCTACTTCATCCAGGCCACATCGGCTCATGAGGCTGCCGTCGCTCATCAGCAGAGTCCATTGGTTGCAGCAGTGATTGCGACGCCTCCTACGCCCCTGTCCCTGCTCACAAGTCCCACCTCGACCGCCTCCTCCTCCTCCTCCTCTACTCCGAGCGGCCACACTCAGGGCGTTACAGCGGTCGCACAGGCAAAGAAGAGGAAGAAGCGACGCGGAAAGGGACAGCAGCAGCAGCAGCAGCAGCCGGCGAGTAGTGGCAGTGGACGTTCTGTCCATTGCTATAACTGTGGAGGCGCTCACCGCTACACAGAGTGTGAGCAGCCACTTGACTGGACTCGGATCATGCTCGGCCTCCAGGCGGCGCACGCACAGCGGACTTCCTCGAGCGACACACAGGTTGGGCGCGCCGCGACCACGAGTACTGCAGACGCACCCGTTTCATCAAGCGGCATCAGTGAGGTGGACCCTCGGGATCGCACGATCGTAGAGCTTCGTCAGCTGCTGGCGCTTCGTACTCAGGGAGGTGCGAGTGTGTTGTCACAGCCGAGTGGTCCCGACACAACTTGTCTTACTACGTCTGTTGCTCATGATGATGCTTGTGGTGGAGCTATGGTGGCTTGCGATGAGGCCACTCATCACATGACTTGTCGTTGCGTTTGTTCGGTCTGTTCGCACAGGGTCTGGTCAGTTGTTGCCTGTACAGGGAGTTGGGGTTGTGCGGTTCGATGGTCCGTCTGGCCCCTTGTGCATTTCTGATGTGCTCTTTGTCCCTGCTCTTGAGCTCAGCCTGCTCTCTGTTCGTGCATGCACCAGGATGGGCCTCACTGTTGAGCACTCTGCTGACTATGCCACAGTGACTGCTCTTGACACACGTGCCATTGTGCTTCGTGCCTCTGTTATTGATGACCTGTATCGTNGTCAGTTGTTGCCTGTACAGGGAGTTGGGGTTGTGCGGTTCGATGGTCCGTCTGGCCCCTTGTGCATTTCTGATGTGCTCTTTGTCCCTGCTCTTGAGCTCAGCCTGCTCTCTGTTCGTGCATGCACCAGGATGGGCCTCACTGTTGAGCACTCTGCTGACTATGCCACAGTGACTGCTCTTGACACACGTGCCATTGTGCTTCGTGCCTCTGTTATTGATGACCTGTATCGTGTGTCTCATTGCACTCCCTCTGCTTCTCCTTCTCCTCCCCCTTCTGCGCGAGTGTTTGTCACTAGTGTTCTCTCCCCAGAACACCAGCGCTTGTTACACCGTCGCCTCTGTGATGTGAGCTCGGACATTGTGTCCAAGCTCATTCGTACTCAGCCAACCCTTGGTCTTGACGCAGCTTCTTTTGAGAAGCCGCCCAAGACCAACTGTCTTTTTTGCGTCCAGGGTAAGATGCATCGCTGCTCTTTCCCTGACTCCTCCTCCCGGGCACTGCCCCCACTTGAGTTGGTTCACTCGGACCTTCTCGGCCCTCTCCCAGTCGAGTCCCTCTCTAATCGGGGTCGATACATTCTCACCCTGACTGATGACTTCACGCGGATGCGGTGGGTCTACAGCCTGCGCCACAAGAGCGATGCCGCATTGGCAGTCCGCCTGTGGCCTGTGATGGCTGAGCGTCAGTCTCGTCACACTCTGCATACATTTCGTTCAGATCGTGGTGGTGAGTTCTTGGGCAAGATGGATGCCTACTTTGCCGAGCACAATATCTTTCACCAGCTCTCCGCCCTTGCTACACCATAGTAGAACGGTGTGTCTAAGCATTGGAACCGTACCATGGAGGATGCGGTTCGCGTTATGCAGTCTGAGTGCGGTCTACCGGAGTCCTTTGCCTTTGAGGGCTTCTCCTACCTGACGTGGGTCTGGAACCGCTTGCCGCATGGTCCGCTTCCAGACCATGTCACGCTGTATGAGCTGTGGTTTAGCCATCGCGCTGATCGCCGTCTCGCTCGCGTTTGGGGGTCTCTTGCTTGTGTCTCGTACACCGAGGACTAGCAGGGTTCTAAGGTCTCACCTTGGGGACGCATGTGTGCCTTCCTCGGTATCTCCCCCCGGTCGAAGGCCTGGCGGTTTGGGGACTCTGCTCGCCATCGCATTGTTGAGTCTCGAGATGCTCTCTTCTTTGGGAATCTCACCTACCGCGACTTGTCTAGCGTTCTTTCGCTGGCCGCCGACCACGTTCCTACCTGTGTGGCTTCCCGGCGGATGGGGGAGACTTGTCCTACGGATGGGTCCGGCCGGGCTTCCTCACCTGCTGACCGATCTCCGGCTGCTGACGATCCGGCCATCGTGGCTGTGGGTCCAGTAGCCTCATCCGTACCGTCTAACACACCCGATCCTGTGCCACTTCCTTGTTCCACACCGGATCCCGTGCGGGCTCCAGTTCCCTCTGACACACCTGATCCCGTACGAGCCTCAGTTCCCTCTCGCACACCTGACCCTGTGTCGGTGTCAGACCCTTCTGGCACACCCGATCCCGTACTGGTGCCAGTGCCGGTCCCCTCTTTACACCTGACCCCTTACCAGTGTCAGTCCCCTCCGTCACACCCACTCCCGTGCATCCACCCATGCCTCCTACGACTCTGGCACAGCAGCCTTCCCTGCAGCCTGAGGCGAGCGCTGCGTTGAGGTACTCCCGCGAGCCTGGCGGTCGCCTGCGACCATTGCCCTCTAGAGCTGAGCGGACTGCTGACCCTGTGCCCAGACGACCGACTCGTAGTGTTCAGAGTGGCGAGTCCGGCACGAAGGCCCTTGGCCTGAGTGTCCAGGCAGACTACACCGAGATTCACCCGGCATGTCATGTCGGACACAAGTTGGTCTCTCGAGAGTTCTTGGTCACTTGCGACGCCGCAACCGATCTTGTCACGGTCAGACCGAGTCCGGAGGCGTGTGTCTTAGCCACCCAGAGCACTCCCTCGACGATGCCTGATCCAGGCACGTTGAAGGAGGCACTCTCAGCTCACGATGCAGACCTGTGGTATGCTGCTTGTGAGGATGAGCTGAGAGCCAACCGTGAGCACGGTGTCTATGAGCTTGTCGACCTCCCGCCTAGGCGGAGGGCTGTACAGGCCAAGTGTGTCTTTTGTAAGAAAGTGAAGCCTGATGGCACACTGGATTGGTACAAGGCTCGCTTGATGGCCAAGGGGTTCTCGCAGGTTGAGGGAGTGGATTTCACTGACACCTTTGCACCGGTTGGCCGCATGACCTTGGCTCGCGCTCTATTCGGGGTTGTTGCTCACCACGATTGGGAGCCGCACCAGATGGACGTGAACAACGCGTTCCTCCATGGCACCTTAGAGGAGGAGATCTACATGGTCCAGCCACCTGGGTTTGAGGTCGGTGACAAGGTCTGGCGCTTGCGCAAGGTCTTGTACGGCCTGAAACAGTCACCCAGGTGCTCGAACTTGGAGATCACTGGTACACTGACACGTGCCGGTTACGTACAGAGTGATGCTGACCCGTCCCTCTTTCTCAGACAGACAACTGACAGCTTCACTGCCATCCTGGTCTATGTGGACGACCTCTTGATTGCGTCTCCTTCTATGGAGGCCGTGAAGGAGGCCAAGGCAGTTCTCCAGGCTGCCTACAGGATGAAGGACCTTGGTCCTGTAGCTATGTTTCTCGGGATGGAGATCGTGCGTGATCGCCAGCGACGGACACTCTTGTTATACCAGGCACGTTATGCCCATGTTGTGGGGGAGCGGTTTGCTGACCTCTTGGGTGCAGTTCCTACAGCCTCCACCCCCATCACACATGACGGGGAGGATGCTCTGAAGGTGGATGATCTCGCAGACCTGGGGGAGACAGTGGACGTGACCCTGTACTTGCGCCTGATCGGCTCCTTGATGTACTTGGCCACTACCACACGACCCGACATTACCTTTGCCGTCAACCTCCTTGCACAGTTTTCACAGTGTCCTCGGGCGAGAGCCCTTCATGCTGTTGTGCGAGTGGTGCGGTACGTGGTGTCCATACCGTACCTCAGACTCTGCTTTCGACGGCAGTGTTCGGTAGTAGTCGACGGCTACACAGACAGCGACTGGGCGTGGAGTCCTGATAGGCGCAGCCGGACAGGCTACGTATTCCTGCTTGGTGGCACCGCTGTGTCGTGGCGTAGTGACAAGTAGGGTTGTATCGCACGTAGCTCATCAGAGGCTGAGTATGTTGCTCTGGGGGCTGGGGCTGCTGAGGCAGTGTGGCTGCATCGTCTGTTTTGTGAGTTGCGTCAGTCTGTGCCCTACATTGTTCTGCGCTGTGACAACCAGAGTGCTCTTGCCATCGCAGACAACTCTGGTGTGTTTCATGCACGCACGAAGCACATTGCTGTTGAGCATCACTTTGTGTGTGATCTTGTGGAGCGACAGGTGATCTCTGTCATCTCGGTCGGCACGGACATGCAGCGGGCTGACTTCTTGACCAAGGCGCTTGCGCGTGGAAAGTTCATGGTGGCCATTCGTTCTGTCGGGCTACGCCCCTTGCCTGAGAGTGGCTGAGAGTGGGGTGTGTGAGCATGGACTATTGTACATCTAGTTGTGCACTGGTGTCAGTTCTGCACGCGTATGGACATGCGTACCATCGGGTCATGGGGGAGTGTTGTGATGTGAGCTGTTTCCGTCCGTTTGTACAGCTTACTGTGACCACTCGGCCGTGTCCATGCTCGTGCAGATCCCTGATGCGGACCCAGCTGGCGCCGGAGCACTGATGGTTGGTGGATTCACCCGCCAGCAGCCACCAGGCGGCTGCCATGACGTCTCGGGTGCTTGCTGGGGTACTCTGCTGTTTTTTTGTAGACGCTAGAGTTTTCTCGGTGGACAGGCTCTTGAGGCTGATTTGCATGTTTTGCATTGTCCTTCCACAGATTGATGCCGGACTTGTGCGTGTGACCAGTCTAAGCGTCCGGCTCAAGATTCTGCACGTCTAGGTTCAGACGGCGCAACATTCTGACATGTGTGCGCAGAGTTACGGCCAAAACAGTGGTTTTGGGCCGGTCTTAGGACAGCTCTTGGACCGCCGCGTGCGACACCCGCTGTGCGCCGCGGCAGGTATTCATGCCATGGACCTGTCATTTGTTATCTCTCTCTGCAAATGCTTATGAAGCATTCAGACACTTTGCGTTGTGTCCCCTAGCCAAACCCTTGCCGTTACGTGCACGATTGGTGACTGTCGTCACCGTCTGATTAGGCACTGACGCCTGGTCAATGGGAGTGTGGCTAGGAAGCTTCTATGCATCTTCTTAGTTTGTGGGTAATTTCCTAGACCACCTAAGAGCCCCCTGGGTGTCTTCTTAAAAAATAGTCTAGGCGAGTGCCCCAACTGTATCCATGCTAAGCAAGCATATCAAAATGTTGTAAGCATTCGCGCGAGGTGAGAATGCCAGTATGGAGCTGCTTGCAAGGTTCTTGGCTGAATCAGGTTGCCCGACGAGAGAGTACGCGTCGACGGCAGGGTCCAGCACGGAGTGCAGTCTCTTCTCTGGTCAGTCACCTGCACAGGTGTGGTGGGTGTGCAGCATGGCCTGAGGTCACCACGTGGGGACTGACACATGAACCAACACTCCCCCATGACCCACAACCAAACTGCACACAGACTGGTACAAGCACACCAGCGATGTCACGAGAAGTGATAATGGACTGTACACGGACGCATGGCACAACAACTCAGCCAGGTGCATCACGAACGCACAACAGACCCACGGCGTGCACTGCTGCCTTGAAGATGTTACTGCTCAGTGCCTTTGTGAGAAAGTCAGCTCGCTGCTGTCTGGTGTCAACCCACACGATCTGGACATCTCCTGCAGCCACATGCTCACGCACAAAATGATGCTCAACATTGTTATGCTTGGTGCGAGTGTGATGCATGCCATTGTGCTCAGCGATCGCTTTTGTGCTTTGATTGTCATAGTGCAGAGTGATGCAGTGGATGGGAACGCGCAATTGTTGTAACAGACGACAAAGCCAAGCACTCTCACACGTGCATGCGCCAAGAGCAACATACTCCACCTCACTGGAGCTGCGTGCAACACATGCTTGGTTGCCACTTTTCCATGAGATCGCTGTCCCACCAAAACAGAAGATGTACCCCGTGCGGCTGCGAGCATCCACATCATGTGCCCTGTCGCTGTCAGTGTACCCATCCACAACCACGGATGGCTGTGTACAATAACAGAGCTCAACCCGCACTGTTGAGAGTGCATACATGACAACGCGCAGAGCCGCCTCCATGTGGCGCGATGTGGGGCACTGGGAGAATCAGGCCAGAAAGGTCACAGCGAAGGCGACGCCACCCTACGTCGTGGTAGCTAGGTAGACCAATGAGCCTATCACTTGTAGATAATCAGTGACATCCACAAGCTCCCCCAGCTTCGACACGTCCACTGTTTTCAACAAGCGCTGTCCAACAGGAGTCATTGGTGTGGACGAAGTGGGGACAGACGCAAGGAGGGCAGCGAAGCGCCCTCCCCAGGCTCCTGGCATAGGCAGCCCAGAGGACGTGAGTGACACGGCGAGCGCGGTCACCCTCTATCTCCATGCCCAGAATGACACGAGCTGGACCCAGATCTTTCATCTTATATGCGGATAACAACAAGGACTTCACAGACGCAACAACCTCTTGGCTCGGAGACGCGATCAACAAGTCATCGACATACACATGAATGGCAGCGAATGGTGCCGACATTGGGGTGACAAAGAGTGCAAGGTCTACTATGCTCCGACGGTACCCGCCTTTCTTCAGTGTGGAGGTTATATCCTGATTCCAACACCTGTGGGACTGCTTCAGGCCCTTAAGGGCCTTGCGCAGACTCTATTAGTGCCGTATGTGAATCTTGGAGGCTGTACCATGTAGATCTCCTCATCCAACTGTCCGTGCAAGAAGGCATTGTTGACGTTCATCCTCTCAAGTTCCCAGTCATGGTGTGGGACGAGACAGAGGAGAGCACTAGCAGTGGTGTAGCGTCCGTCGGGAGCAAACGTCTCGTCGAAATCGACCCTCGGGACTTAAGAAAATCCCTTGGCAGTGAGGCGTGCCTTGTATTTTTCAAGCTCGCTGTTGGGCTTGTACTTTCGTCAATGGCCTTGTGACCTAGTGGCAGATCAACCAGTTCGTATACGACATGATCATCTAGGGCTCTAAGCTCATCTTGCATGGCGGCCTCCCACTGCTATGAGTCAGACGCTGCCCGTGCCTGTCGGACTGTGGTTGGATGAGGGGACGGGGGCGACGCTGCAGTGGTCGCAAGACATCAGCCAGCAAGACATCTGCCACACTGTCAAGCACATCAGCCTCAAGAGCATGCTCATGCTCCGTCAAGAACAACGTGTAGCTAAGGGCAGAGCTGGGGTGGACGACCCATGTGGCCAGGTCTAAGGTATCCATGCCGATCCGCACTATTGGAGACTGCTCAGAGTGAGACTGAGACGGTCGAGAGTGAGATGCCGAGACACTGGAAGAGCGGGTGGGTAGAGCCTGGAGACGTCCACCACGGACAAAGGGTGAGACGGGTGCAGGACCAGGCGGAGCAGTGGGAGCAGCCATGGTAGGAGCAAGCAGACTTGGGACAGCCGAATGGAGCGGACTCGAGGGCGAAACAGAGGAGTACGTAGGTGAGACAGACTCAGAGGAGGTAGGAGAGGAGGACGGAGCGGGGGAGGCCAGGGCGCTGGGTGACACAGCCGGAGAAGGCACAGCGAGTCGTGAGGACACAGTGTCGGACACCTGGGGACGCGATGAGGGGGAAGGCTACAGGGAAGGACCGGGAGCAGGGACTGCAGGGGCTGGAAAGACAGCAGGACCAACCTCCCCCCGCAACCGAGAGAGCGGAAACAGGGGGGCAGAGGGTGCAGGACGTCCCAGGTCACGGAGAAAGAGAGACTCAAAGAATAGGGCGTCACGAGACTCAATAACCCGCTGACGCTCCGGATCCTAGAAGCGCCAGGCCTTTGACTGGACGGAAACACCCAGAAATGGATAAAGGCGCCCACGCGGGGAGAGCTTGCCCTCGCACAGGTCCTCAGGGAGCCAGACGGATGTAATACTACCCCAGACAGAAGCAGGACAGAGGTTTGCAGGAGTACCATACCAGCGCTTGAAAGGGGTGACAATACGAGGGAGGGGACCGAGGGGAATAAAGTTCAAGACCCAGGTCATGTAACTCATCGCCTCGAAGGCAAAGAGAGGAGGAAGACCGGACTCAGACATGAGGGTGCGAACACCACCGGCGAGAGTCTGATTCCATCTTTCAAAGACCCCATTCTATTGGGGTGTGTAGGGAGCGGATGTCTCCGGACACACCCCCTTGGACTCGAGGAACTGTGCGATGGGATGAAGGAATTCACCAACACGGTCATTGCAAAAGATACGCAGGGACCGATGACACGACCGTCAGCTTGGAGGAGCTAGGACTCAAGAACCGAACACACATTGCTCTTATGACGAAGAGCGAAAATCCAACAAAAATGAGAGAAATGATCCGTCAAACACAAGACATACCGCCCAGCACCCCCAAGGAATTCATGGGGGAGGGGATCCATGACATCAGCGTGGACCAGATCAAGGGGGTGAGACAACTGGGAATCAGAGGAGGCAAATGGGGAGCGATGCATCTTGCCCTAGACACGTTCCGGACAGTTAGAAGGGCAAGGCAGTGGGAAAGTGGTCGGAGATAAGCCAACAGCAGCTTGGAGGCAAAGCATGCTGGTGACCGCATCAGTGTGCACATGGCCAAGGCGACGATGCAAAAGCTGAACATAGTCATGGGAGAGAGAGGGAGCAACATGGGCAAGAGAAGAGCCAACATAGGAGTCAGAGGTGGCAAGCAATGGCACACGGTAAAGATTATCACACTTGACACCCTGGAGGACCACACGACCAAAAGGACAAAGAGGAACAGTACCAACACCTTGAATGGAAGAGAAATCCATGCCCTGATCATTGAGGGAGGTCACCGACTGCAGAGTGAGCTCTAAGGAGGGCACGTACAGAACGTCTGGCAAGAGTAACACAACACTAGATAGAACAAAGCGAACAACACCCACACTTTGAACGGGAAGCAATGGGCCAGAAATGGTGCGCACAAAGCAAACAGGATCGGCAGGACCCAACGAGAAGAAGGAGGCACGATCGGACATCATGTGGTGGGTGGCTCGAGAGTCAAGGACTGAGCAACCACCAGCAACACGAGCACGGGGAAGAATACCACACGTGGCAATAGTGCCGACAAAGGGAGAGGACGAGTCATAGGAGGCGAGACGACGTGGAAGAACGGAGGAGTGCCAATACTCGACCCACAAAACAGTTGCAGGCGAGGACGAAAGGACGTGACCGGGAGGGTCCCCACGAAGAACAGTGTCAATCTGACAGGAGGGACCTATGGCCATTGCAGTTACACTCTCACCTCTCTGATCGCGAAGGTGGAGACGCTGCAGAAGGGATTGCTCCAGCTAGCGCTCGCTGTCAACGGGCGGCACTGACGATGGAGCAAGGGACCTTGAGGGAGAAGGAAGCCACGGAGGAGGGAGGTAGGCGGGAGCGGGTGGCCTGGCATAGACGGGTGCACCGTATGACAGTGGCCAGCCCCAGGGGTACGGCGCTGGCGGAGGTGCGGAGAGGACGCCAGTAGCGGAATACGCCTGAGCAGGCGAGGAACTCGCCGCCGAGATAATGTACTGGAGCCGGAGCTGGAGCTGGTCACGGAAGAGGAGGCGGAGCCGCTGGATCACGCCCAGTGAGCACGCATGGCGCGTGCCAGGCGCAGGTCATCGGGCGGTCCCAGGTACTTCCGAGCAGAGTGCTTGGAAGAGCTACAGTTCCAGCATACCACCTCGCCGAGGACAGGAGGGGAGACAGCATCAGCGGGCTTTCCCTTGCCGTGGCCCTTGCCACGGCCGCGGCCACAGCCGTGAGAGGCAAGGGCTGTAGCCGTGGAGGAGGACGTGGAGCTGGAGGCGGCACTAGAGGAAGAGGAATAGGAAGAAGGAGAGGAAGATGCGGTGACAGCGGCAACACTGGCGACGGCAGAACAATGGAGGCACCTATCCTAGAGGCTGGTCCACCATGCAGCAAGGCGGTCATCGACGAAATCCCAAAGGGCGCCTATACCAGGAGGGGACCGTGGGGGCAAGGGGCTGAGATGTGAGGCACTGCAACTCAGCTGGTTTAACGTCGCGGAGGAGGCTAGACAGCTCGAGGATTAACCCGTTGACCATGGTGAGTACAACAGACAGTTGTCTAGGCTTGGCGGTGTCGAGCTCACGAAGGAACTTGAGCCCGCGGGCCGAGTACGCATCAGCGGATTCGTCCGCATGCATGAGGAGCGTGTTGAACTGCACGGTGAGCGCACTTTGGACAACCTGACAGTGGTCCGGCCGCGCAGCATGGTAAAAGCCCCAATGGGATCAGACCGCCGTTGGGCAGCAGGGTCCGCATTGTTAGTGCCAACATCGTTGACAAGCGTTTCAGGCGCTGTGGCAATGAGAGCGTGGACAGCGCAAGCGGACTCATTAGCGACAGGTGTGAAGGGTGCAACCTCCGGGAAATTGCATTCCCACAGGCGTTCCCCCTGAGCCCATGCGCTGAAGCACATCTCCCATGAGGAGAAGACGAGCCCAGTGGCCAGAACAGGATGTTGGGAGAAGAAGTCATGCTGATGCGGTGGAACGGCGGAAGTGGAAGCAGGGGTGTTTTTGGCAGGTGAGACGGCAGCGGTGCTCTGAGCGGATTGGGAAGAGGAGGCACCAGCAGGAGAGCCAGCAAGGGAGACAGACGCACTAGGAAGGCGCTTAAGCACAATGGTAGCGACTTCATTTGCAAAGGCAACGAGATTACCATTTGCAACTTTGAGGCGATCTTCAGCCTCACGCTGAGCCTCGTGAGCAAGGTTCAGCTGACGCTGCAGATCAGCAATGACTAACTCGTTGTCACCAGGCATGGTGACGACTGTGGGACTCTGCCGGACAAATTTCGGCAAAGTTTCCCCTGCCCAATGGGCGTGGGAAAAATGGAAATGTCATCTACACGTAAAGGAGGTGTTGTAGGACAACTCACCCCGTGTCAGACACGACAAGCCACAGTAAGAAATGTAGAACACAGGCCCCATAGGAAAGGCAAGCAGGTGGACAGCTCACGAGGCTGTGGGGGGAGATGGGCGGCGGAGAAAGGAAAGCCGAGGGGGAACGACGGCAGCAAAGGCAGAAGCCAAGACAGAGACAGTCGCAGGAGCGGAGACAAGGAGGGCATGGGCTCCTGTGAGGATTGTCACGCTGAATGTGGTGCTGACAACAACTGCTGAGATGAGGGTGGTGATGATGCTGATGCTTGCTGATGGAGAAACGGATGCAGATGTAACAGCGGCGGCGGTGGAGGTGCGAATGGACGCCGATGTCGCTCCTGTAGCTGATGCTGCAGATGCAATGGTGGATGCAACAGCTGATGCGGCCGCTGCAAGATGTGTGCCTATGTCAGTAGCTGCGGCAGCAATGGGACCATGTACCACTGCTGTCTCGGTGTAGGTCTCGGCGGCCCTGCCAGCTGATGTGGCGGCAGGGGCACGTGAGGCCCGAGATGCTGCTACAAATGTAGCTGCGGTGGCAGCGGCATTGTATAGGACAGCAGAGGCCGCACGTGTGAATGTGTCAGATAGAGCGGTGACGTCCTCTAAGAACGCCATCCACAGTTGGGAGAGAGTGATGTTATCAGAGATGACGACGAGAGGCTGAAGACCATCGGGAGAAGCGGGGGGGGAGGGGGGAGACGCTTACCGAGGGTTGACGTGCCGCACCCGCGAATTGAGGCGGCAGAGACCCGGCCGCAGTGTCGCCGCCCACACAACGTCGTGAGCGTGAGCGGTGATGCGCAGACTGCCCCTCGTGGTACGGCTCTGGCATCTGCGATCCGGGGACCTCACGGGACGCCAGCTTGGCCGACGACATCACAAATGTGGTGACGGCCGGTTGCAATAGGCGGACTGTCTGCTGCAACGGCAAGGGAGGCACGGCATTCAGGGACGACATGCCACCACAATTGGAACCGCCGCACCCGCTTTGTTCCCGCAACGGTGGTTGCGAGAGAGATGGCGGAAAGGTGATGACGGTGCCATAGGCAAGATGCTGCGGCATGAGAAGTCAAAAAGTCGGCTGCTACCGTGTCTCTGGAGTGTGCTCTGTTCGCGGTGAGGCTGCCCCTACTCACCGGGAGTAGTGATTCTGCGTCCCAGTCGTGGGTGGGGGAATAGACCCCGAGCGAACGCCACGGTGAGATCCGAAAGGACCCCGCAGTCCACATGCTTAGCGCGTGTGAGGAGGGCAGCAGCAAGGCGGCTGAACGCAAGAGGCACGCTGCTTGTTGCTGCTGCGACTTGCGGCGATAACGGCGCCGACAACAGCGATGGGCGTGAGGAGGTCCGCAGGATCGTCGGATCTATGGATTGCTCGCAAATTGCTCTGATACCAGTAGGAGGTACTAGAAGGCACGTATGCAAGAGTGCAAATGCTTAGGGGTGCTCACCAAGACAGGTCTTACAGCCATGGTGTAAGAGAGCATGGAGTTATGTCACAGCAACAAGGAAAGAAAGGAAGGGACGAGCCACAGACCACAGTAGTGCTACCCGTCGGGAACGAGCGAGCGGGCAGCGAGCCCGCTTTCCCTCACTCCCATACAAGCTCGTGGCTCGAACCACCACTTGTTCGTGGGTAATTTCCTAGGCCACCTAAGAGCCCCCTGTGTATCTTCCTACAAAATAGTGTGGACCAGTGCCTCAATTGTATCCATGCTAAGCAAGCACATTAGAATGTTGTAAGCATGCGTACACAGTGAGAATGCCAGTATGGAGCTACTTGCAAGGTTCTTGGCTGAATCAGGTTGCCCGACGAGATGCCAGGGTCCACCACGGAGTGCAGTCTCTTCTCTGGTCAGTAACCTGCACATGTCTGGTGGGTGTGGAGCAAGGCCAGAGGTCACCACGTCGGGAATGACGCATAAACCAACAAAACCGTGACCAGTTCACACACACAAAACACACATCTGCGAGATCAATCCGCCAGGCGCCGATGCACCAGTCCCCACACCCTTCACTTTCAACCCTTCCACTTAGCCAATTCTCACTCAACATCTAAAGTGGCAAGGATTGACATGAACAACTAGCTGTGCAGGCAGGATTTTCACACAACCAATTCATGCTCAGGCTACACATGTGACATGGTGACATGCGTGCATCCTAAACCCTGACATGCAACCAAGGTCTCTATTGATGATCCCCCCTGTATCGCTTGCGGTGCATGCCACACCCTATTTGGGAATGGTACCGCTCTAGAAGGGCCCACACTCAAGTTGCGCCCATCTTGGCCACATTGTAGGATCAGTCATGATAGGAGTGAGGGAAGGCGATAACCCTCCTAGCGACATCTAATGTAAGAGATCACATTGTGTGGGAGAGGTCATGACAGACAGTGCTGGATTTGGTCAAGGGACGGCAAAGAACTGCTTGAAAGAATGTGCAAAGTTGCGAGCAAAATGAGAGAGTGGAGGGGATGTCCCCCACCGCACTATGGCGATGGACGTGTGCAACAAGCTCCATCGCAGGTGTTGAATTTCGACGGCCACTCACATCTATATGTCCTCTTGTCTCCCTCTCCATGGCACGCACATGTACAGATTAAATGACAATGGCCTCACATGGGAAGACCTCATACGAGCGCACCATGACTGGGCCTTTGGCGTCATGAAGCTGCTGATCTACCCTGGAGTGTCCTCTGGCACATGCAAGACCATTGATTGACTCTCTCTCTCTCTCTCTCTCTCTCTCTCTCTCTCTCTCT
>SZWC01002050.1:115163-125912 GCA_023375785.1 Penium margaritaceum | reverse complement strand
CTTTGCCGATGTCAGAACGGTGGCCGACGCTCGATTGCGAGGTCGCGATGGAGCAAAAACGCCCTTTTCATTTTTTCCCACCACCCAAATCCGCGTTCAACCCCAAGTTTGAAACCCAAACATCGAACAAACCCATCCCCGAATTGCATTAGGGGGTTTAGGGTTTTNTCTCTCTCTCTCTCTCTCTCTCTCTCTCTCTCATTGATGCGGTAGATGCTAGGGTTCGTACATAATTTCACTGACATGCCCTGCATCATGCTTGGTTGCCTCTAAGTGTGTTGGGGGAGTTCCATATGATCCGGGTGCTGATCCTTACAGGGCACCATGCCGGTTCTGGACCATGCATCGGTGAGAAGCTGCCCTCGGTTTAACACCGAGTGGTCGGGGTCAACCCCCGGGTGGCGGCACGTGCTCACCCAAGGGAGTTGCTTGGTGTGGACGCATGCTCACCGGTTCATTAGACTCTAGCTCCCCCTTTTCACTCTTTGTCTTGTTGTGACTCACATTCTAAGGCAACAATTTACCGCATCCATGGTGCGTCTCGTGCCTCCTTGTGGCCACCCGCCATGTCATACACAGACTAAGTAGGAAGCTGCCGGGTAACTTCTGGTATCAGAGCAGTAGGGCTCCGTCCCTACTGCTCGTCGTTCCTTGACCCGTGATCCGCCTGCCGAAGAGTCGGTGGCCTCAGTGGACCCGCGGCATTCTCGCCGCTACCCACGTTCTGTCGGCCAACATCACCATCACCTGCCACATCTGTGGCAAGCTAGCACCAGCGTGGAGTGGTGCAGCTGTTGACCGCGGCCCCTTGATTTCTCCCGCCAGGACCCCTCCGTGTGACCACCCGTTGACCATGACCACCGTCGTTAGGCATGAACTCCTCAGCTCAATGCAGCAGTTCTCCGCTGTCCCACGGCGACCTACTACGCTTCTTCCCTGCACTGCTATGTCCTTGCTTATCTTCTCCAAAGCACACCGCAGCTGTCACACTTCTCGGCTGCGTTTGCAGCCCCACCATCGGCCACATTGGCTTCTCCCTCCGACGACGACACCCCACTGTGGTCCGCATGCTTGATAGTTCCTAATGGCGTGAGGAAATGGCCAAAGCAGCTGAACGTGAAGCAACATGAGAGCGTGAGGAGATAGAATGACAGGTGTATACGACAGATAACTTACCACGTCACCACCTCGTCCCTCAAGCATGCAACCTCCAAGGGAGACTCAGTCGTCGAACAACGCCTCTGCACCCAACCCTGCTCCATCTCCCACAGCAGCAGAATCTACCAAACTGTGTATGGCACGCGAGGTGCCTGGAGTGATATCCGTCTTCCCGCTCCACACAGATTCGATCAGGTTGGCCGGCGCCATTCTCGACGCAGTTGCTAGCGCGCTGCAACCTTTGTAGCCACGACCCATGCTTGCAGAGCCCCGACACAAAGAGGAACTAGCTAGTGCACAGGTTGGGGCAATGGCGTTGTTGATGCAGTGTGCGGGAACCCATGCTCGTTGCTTAGTCTGCCCCCTTAGTCTGCTGCACTTGAGTTTAAGCCTGAGAGCTCTGGTTTGTTACTCAAAAGTACACGCGCCAGAGTAAGTGTCAGAAAGCAGCTGGAATGAAGCAATGACTGATTAGGAATAAAGAATGAGGAACTGACTGAGACCCCTCCCAGTTTTAGCCTCACCTCAACTCTTTGAGGCTTGTTACTCAGAAAACCAGCCAACCAGGAAAATCCTAGCATTATCCTGTCTGGCAGAATTTCCTAGGTGAGCCTTGCAAGACACCAGACAACCCAAAACCTGGGCGTTGTCCATTTTGCCTAAAAAATGGACCATACCAAACTAACCACGCTGCGAACGCAGTCGTGCAGTCAGAATCAGGAAGAAAAATAGGTACAAGGAGTTATGGCTGCCCGAACTCAGGCGCCAATTACACTGCTCCTAAGAGCCAACTACGATTAGTGATGGTGTGACAAGGAAGGGTAGCTGCTGATGGAGCTGGTCGTGTGAGGGTGCAGTGTCAGAAGCACGAGGAGGTGGAGAAACACATACTCAGGTTCATGGCAAGACGTCCACTCCATCGAACAGCGCCCTGTCGGCATCAACGTCCATCCAGTCAGTCGTCTGCATGGACATGTACACCAGCCAAGAGGTCACAGTATGAATCAGTGAGGCAGTACATGGACAAAACAATAGCACACCTCCATGACCCAAAGGCTTCAGTGTACATGATCATGCAGAAGTAATGCTCCCCCATGCTTCCCGACCCAACACTCAGTGCAAGAGCGAGAAGAGATGGATCACATGTGTAAAGAGGATGAGCGACGAGAACCCATGCAAAGGGAAGAGTCACACCACATGCATTCAGAGTAGTAGTCCGACCATACTCACAGCCTTCTTGAATGAGTTGTGCTTTAGCACCTCGATGAGGAAGTCAGCCAACTGCTTCACAGTCTCGACCCACACGATGTGAACGCTTCCCTCATACAACAAGGACCAGACGTAGTAATAATCAACATTGATGTGCTTTGTGCGTGCACGGTGGACAGCATCGTTGTCGGTAATCGCATCGACACTCTCGTTGTCACAATCCTAGGTGATGGACGACATAGGCTGATACAAATCCCCCAACAATGGATGCAACTACACACTCTCATATGCACCAGCGTCCAAAGCCACGTAATCTGCCTCTGTTGTGTTGCATGCGACTCACCCTTGCTTCCCGCTGTGCCATGACACTGCGGTATCCCCGATGAGAAAGATCCAACCAGTGCTGCTCTTCCCATCTGGGGTCCATGCAAAGTCGCTGTCAATGCAGCCCACGGCCACCACGGACGGCTGCCGACGGAATGTAAGGCCTCGGCATGGGGTGAAGACCACAGATCGTAACACGCGGACGGCTGCATCAAGGTGCAACTAGTGTGGGGCCTGTGAAAACTAGGCAAGGACATTCACGGCAAAGGCGATGTCGGCATGTGTGGTGGTGGCGAGAAACATGAGTGACCCAATGACAAGGAGGAACGCCATGATGTCCACCGCGACATCGAAGGTGCTGGCGTCAGTGGCCTTTAGCTTCACCTACCCATCTAGGGTCATCGTGGTGGAGGCGCTCGGGACAGTCGTAAGGAGATCGGTGAAGTAGTTGGCTAGCGTCTGAACATACAATGCTTGATGTACCCGCATGATACCGTGTATGAGATCGTGCTCGATCTCCATGCCAAGAAATTCCTGCACCGGTCCAAGATCCTTCATCTTGTTGGTTGCCTTCCGCAACACCTTCACTCGTTCAACAGTGGCAAGGTCGGGAGACATGATGAGTAGGTCGTCCACGTAGATGAGAATCGCAGCAAAGGGAGACCCATGAGGAGTGATGAAGAGTGCCGGGTTTGCGGTGCTGCGGACAAATCCGCCCTTCAGAAGGGTACGGTTGATCTCGATGTTCCAACAACGAGGAGACTGCTTGAGGTCATAGACAGTCTTCCGCAGTCGCCAGAATTGGCCCGTCCCATCCTGAAAGCCAAGGGGCTGGACCATGTAGAGTTCTTCACCATCGATAGCGCCGTGAAGAAAGACGTTGCTCACGTCCATATGGTGGGGCTCCCAACCACATATGCTGTGTGACCAGGCTGAGGAGCGCCCGGCTGTTGGTGAAACGACCAACTGGAGCAAAGACCTGGTCGGAGTCCACTCCAGCAACCTGGGAGAAGCCCTTGGCGGTGAGCCGGGCCTTGTACTTGTCCAGGGTGCCATCTGGCTTCCACTTCCGGCAAAAAACCCACTTTGCCCTGATGGCTTTGCGGCCATGGGGGGAGCTCTACGAGCTCTTACACTGCGTGCTTGTTGATGGCAGCGAGCTCCTCCCGACAGATAGCCTCCCAGCCTCCCACTCGGTCGGGGGCGGCACGGGCCTCAAGTAGGCTCTGTGGGTCGGGTGCTAGTGGGGAAGGCCGTGCCTTCAGCACATGGGCAGTGCAAATTTCTGCAAGAGCCCGGACCAGAGTGATGATGCTCCTGTGAGAAGCAAAGCCGAGGGCCGAGCCAAAATGAGTGTCCTGAGAAACGAGGCCAAGTGCTGCCAGGACAAGGAATTTGATGCCAGACTCACCGCTCATAGCAGTGTGAGGGAAGGAAGTTGTGTCCACGGGTGTGTTGGAGGCTGGACGGGGGGCCCTGGTGCGCGGACCTGGGGGCGACGTTGGTTTGTGGGGCCGCAGAATGCCACAAGGAACGCGGGTGTAGACCTGGTGCACCGGGGTGCCAATGACGACAGAGGGAGCCCGGCGAGGACAAGGTGGCAAGGCAAGGGTAGTTGCCGGGTCCGATGCTAGTGAACCACTAGACACTGGCTGATCCACGAGGACCAGCGTATAGGAGGCTGGAAGAGGGTCAGCAAAGGGGTCAGGCTGGGCTGAGGCCTCAATGAATGACTCCGTCTCAGACGGACGCATAGCATCAACAACAAGGGAACTGGGCGGCGAGGTGGGCGGCAAAGGAGGAGCATCCGGGCCATCCGCTTCCGGGGGTCTGGATGCAGGTGGGACGACCTGTGCCGCTGAATTCGGATTGGCTGTAGGACAAGTATCTCCCCCAAGAGACGACATCGACTGAACTAGAGAGAATGTAGACCAGACGTGAGGGAGGTCGCAAGGGAAGAGGTCCTCAAAGAACAGGGCATTGCGGGATTCAAAAACGCGATGCTGGACCAGGTCCCAAAAGCGCCAAGCCTTGGACTGATGTGAGACACTGACAAAGGTACAGAGACAACCGTGAGGGGCAGGCTTGCCATCCCGCTAGTCCTCGGTAAGCCAGACGCTCGCGACACACTCCCAAACACGACCAGGCCAAAGATTGGCCCGCTGACCGTACCACAATGTGTACTGTGTGGCCTAGCGGGGGAGGGGACCATGGGGATCGCGGTTCCACACCTAGGTCATGTAGGAACTGGCCTCAAAGAAGAAGTCCTCAGACAAACCGGACTCAACACGCAGGGTGCGGATATCATCAGCCATGGTGCGGTTCCAACGCTCGGAGACACCGTTTTGCTACGTTGTCCCAGGGACGGATGTGTCATATCAGACCCCATGACTGGCGAGATAGGCAGTGGTGTCCCCCATGTACTCCGCGTCGCCGTCAGACCGAAGATGGCGATGGGTACGACCACACCTGCACTCAGCGGCGAGGTACCAGGCACAGATGGCGGAGGCCACATTGCTCTTCTAGCGTAGGCAAAGGACCGAGTGATAGCGGGAGTAGTCATTTGTGAGGGTCAACACATAGTGTCCGCCCTCGACAATAGACGCGACCGGGAGAGGGCCCATGAGGTCCGAGTAGATGAGCTCCAGCGGGTGCGTGGCCCGAGAAGAGGACGCATGGTAGGAGGCTCGGTGCATCTTTCCCTGAGTGCATTCGATGCACTCGGTACGGCAAGGCCACTGGAAAGTGGAGGGATTGAGTCCGAGCACGGGGCTGGGTACGGAGCATGCTATCGACATCAACAAAGTGTACGTGGCAAAGGCGACTGTGGAGGAGGTGCACGTGCTGGGGGGAAAGAACATTGATGATAAACACATGTATAGTGTCGGACAAAGAAGGGGACATGGATGAAGGAAGTCGAGTGCCAGAGGTTGTCACAGTAAACAACACGGAACATGATCTGACCGGACAGGCGAAGGGAGACAGTGCCAATACTACAGGAGTGACCGACGTCCATGCTCATGAGGTCGAGAGCCGTGACAGACAGGAGGCTGAGTTCCAAACCCGGCACATACAACACCTTCGTCACAAAGACGTCACTAGAAGGACCGCAAAAACAAACGACGCCAACACCACGGACCGGCAACTTTTTTCCGAACCCTGTCCAAACCTTGTGAACATTCGCAACACGACCAAGCATGCTGAACGACTGGCGGCAGGACGTCATGTGATGCAAGGCTCCGAAGTCTACGATCAAGGTGCCATCAGGGTCGCGAACCGAGGCCGTGATGTTACAGTGAGTGACAAAACAGGACGCGGGAAGGGAGACAGTTGCAAGCTGAGTAGACAAGACAGATACGAAACGATCATGCCAGTCATCCAACCATGCGACATCATCCAAAGCCGGCCCCAAAGGGCAGTAGGGGGCTTCCCCGAGGTCCCCCCGGAGGTCGGCCTCTGAATGGCAGTGGAAGACCTCTCGGCTAGCAATCACACAACTCGTACTTCCTTGGGGAGGAGGCGTGATGCCGAGCTGCATGGTAATGAAGCTTTGCTGCTGGCGGACCCGAGCAGCAGAGTTGACGAGCGCCACAGACTGTGGGATCACAGATCCGGACGGGGGATACGGGCTCCATTAGGATGGAGGCTATGGGTAGTAAACCAATTGCGTTGGAGCGTACTACTGCTGTTGTTGCGGTACTGCATATGGATGTGGCTGCGGTGGGACATATTGCTGCTGCTGCTACTGATGGAGAAGGAATGGCGGAAGCTGCGGTCGAGGCTGAGGAGTCGGTTGCAGGGTGGAGTAGGTGATGGCCATAGTGCTATGAGGGGAGAAAGGAGTGCTTGTGGTATCAGCAGAGGAACCAAGGTGACGCTCACGCTGATGGCGCAACGCGGCGACAATGTGGGCCTTGTCAGTAGGGATGGGGCACCGTGTCCCGTCTGGGCACTGCTGTTGCACGTAAGGGTGGCATTTAGGATTTATCTACCTAAATTCATGCACTCGAGTTCGAGTGCATTGGCCAAAAAAGCCGCGTCGGAAGTTTCTTTCCGACTTCGCCCTCGATCTCAGCGACGACCCCTTTTTCGCCGAAATCGAGGGCGAAGTCCGATTGTTCTGACATCGGCTTTGCCGATGTCAGAACGGTGGCCGACGCTCGATTGCGAGGTCGCGATGGAGCGACGACCCCTTTTTCGCCGAAATCGAGGGCGAAGTCCGATTGTTCTGACATCGGCTTTGCCGATGTCAGAACGGTGGCCGACGCTCGATTGCGAGGTCGCGATGGAGCGACGACCCCTTTTTTTTGCGTCAGACATGTCAACCACCTCGTACGATTTAGGGTTTTCTGTGTTTTGCGCGGGCGAAGCCCGTGCAAAACACAAAACCCTACATCGTACGAGGGGGTTTGCATGTCTGACGCAAAAAAGAAAAAAAGGGGTCGTCGCTCCATCGCGATCGAGCAAAAACGCCCTTTTCATTTTTTCCCACCACCCAAATCCGCGTTCAACCCCAAGTTTGAAACCCAAACATCGAACAAACCCATCCCCGAATTGCATTAGGGGGTTTAGGGTTTTATTCTTGCGCGGGCATCTGCTGAACCCCGCATCGTAGGGGGAGTCTCGGACTCCCCATCCAAACCTANAAGTCCGATTGTTCTGACATCGGCTTTGCCGATGTCAGAACGGTGGCCGACGCTCCATCGCGATCGAGCAAAAACGCCCTTTTCATTTTTTCCCACCACCCAAATCCGCGTTCAACCCCAAGTTTGAAACCCAAACATCGAACAAACCCATCCCCGAATTGCATTAGGGGGTTTAGGGTTTTATTCTTGCGCGGGCATCTGCTGAACCCCGCATCGTAGGGGGAGTCTCGGACTCCCCATCCAAACCTACCCGCAAACCCCCCTCGAATAGTCACAAACCCCTCGCTCAAGGGGTTTGTGACTGTTTGACGACTTCGCTGGCGAAGCTCCGCCTGCGACGTCGCAGAGCCAGGTGAAGTCCGATTTCGCCCCCCGAAGTCGGACTTCCGGCCCAAAATCGTGCACTGATCTACATGTGCACGATTTTGGGTTGATTAACTCAACCTCCAGGGTGGTGCCATAGGAGGAAGACTGCTGCCCCTTGCCCTTTCCCTTCCCGCCCTTCTTTCCCTTGTCCTTGGTGCTGCCGAAGGAGGACGTGCCGGAGGAAGGGGTGGAGGAGCCACGAGAGGTGACAGCAACGGTTGCAGAAGAGCCACCACGCTGAAGCTGTGTGACCTTATATACTTCCTCCACGCTGAGAAAGAGGTCGTATGCCCAGGTCATCAAAGTACCCTTGGCCGCTAGCGCCTCGAGGATGGGTAGGCCGTAGGGGACAAAGATGTTTGCAAACTCTGGAGTGGCACCATTCTTGATGGTGAGGAGGGCAGCAAGCAACTTGAGCCGGTGTAGGATATCGTGTGCATGGTGCAAGTAGATGGTGAAGGACTCGGACTCCCTCATGTGAGGGAGCTGAACTCCTTCAGAAGGCGGCTGACATCTGCCTGGCCAGAGACGCAATATGGCTGCATTACTGTGTCCTACGCCCGCCGGGGGTTAGCGCTGGTGTCGTGAGCGGTGTCACCAAGAAACGGCTCTAGGGCAGTGCGTTCAGCATCGGGTACAGCAAGGATGAGTGCGCGAACAGCTCGACCAGCCTCAAGCACTGGCTCCGGGACGACGTCGTCGTGCGGAAGGGTGCAGTACGGCCACATGCCCTCCCCCTGCGCTCATATGCGGAAGAGCAGTTCCCAAGACGGGAACTGCTCATCTCCGACGAGGGTAGGAGGAGGAGACTCGAAGTCCTTGCGCTGAGAGGGGCCATCCACTCCAGCGCCTAGGACGATGGTAATCGTCTGCTACAGTTGCCGCACCTACTGCTACGCGACGATCTGCGCTGCCGCAGTCAGAGCAAGACCAGGTTGTCTGGGGAGGTCACTCTGGCTAGTGCTGGTTGCAGCAAGCATCTGGCGCAGCTGATCGACCTGGCACTACAGATCGGCAACGGGATCTGCAGCGGATGGGTCTGCAGAGGTTTCCTGTGTACCGGAGGCATTGCCCTGAACAGGCATTGTCGTTGCTACAGAGGTTGCTGACGCCTCTGCTGTCGCTGTGGCTACTGCTGCTGTTGTTGTTGCCACTACTGCTACTGCCGCTAATGCTGTTGCTGCTACCGATGCAGATTCTGCTGCTATTGCCACTGCTGCTGCTGCTACCACTGCTGCTGCTGCCGTTGCCACCGCTGCTGCTGCTGCTAGTGTTGTTTCCGCGGTTGCTGTTGCCACAGCCGTTGCTGCTGCTACTACCCCATGCCGGGTTGGTGCGCAGTCTCTTCTCAGTTAAGACCTGGACAATGAAAGTGGTCCGATTGAAAGTATGACTGCGTTTCTCGCTGATTTGGGATGGTGGCAAGAATTGACCCCCAGTCCAGATTTTTGACCAAATGCTGAAGTTTTGAATTTTAGTATTTCAGCACTTAAAAATCAAGGTTGTCCAAATCAAGCAAAATTTGGACCATAGGTGCGCCTGACTGTGCTGAATGCAGTGGTGGAAGTCTTTGCTTGAACAAATGAAAAAAGGGTACCAAAACAACCTCATTTTGTGCTTAGCTCGAAATGTTTTGAAATTCTGGATCTGCGACGCGGGAGGATTAATGCTGGAGGTTACAGACCACCAAATGAGCCGAGTATGGTGACTATGGAAAGGTCGTGGCCTAAGCTTTTCAACGAGCCTATGCGCGTAATTTTTTACGTCCGTTTGAATCCGGTGCAGTTCGGCATAGGGGACGTGGGTGGCTGACGCGATTTGCTTCTACGTCTCCTCCTCGTCCGTACGGCTTCTAGGAAGGTGCGAGGATGGGACAGAAGCTACAAACGGTGCTCCTGCCTCTTTCCTATCCCTCTTGGGTGTCTGCTGCTGCCGCTACTGCTACTCCTTATTGTTGCAGCTGTGTCTGATACTGCTGCTGCCGCTATTGCTGCTTCGTCTTTGCTGCTGCTGCCGTTATTGCTGCTGCCGCCACCGCTGCTGCTGCTACTGCTACTGCTGTGCGTCACTCACACATCTGGTTAATGTCACCACGTGTGTCGTCGTCAGAAGGTTGCCTGAAAGTGCTGCACTGGCCGCTCACCTCCCTGCATCAAATGTGGGGGTCAGAGCTGCCGGAAAGAAATCCGGCAGCATTTCCCCTGGCCCAGTGGCCGTGGGAAACATTCTGACGCCGCCACCAGGCAGGTCACTGCTGCCGGAAAGATCCGGCAGCATTTCCCCTGCACTGGCGCATGGGAGGTCTGCCGGCGTAGTCAGGAACTTGTACGTCACTGCTGCTACTGTTGCTGTGTCTGCTACGCTATGACAACGATGGTTGCAGCAGGGGTAGTGGCGGCGGTGGCGGCGGCGAGGGCGAAGACGATGACAACGTCATCGCTGCGTCACCGCTACTGCTGTCGCCGCAGCCGCTTTCTTCGCCGTCTCCGTCGTCGTCATCGTCCTCGTCACCTTGGCCATTTCCACCTCTGCTGCTGCTGCCACTGTTGTCATCGTCGCCTCTGTGGAGGCCAGGAATCCACTCGTTTTTAGGCGATTGTCTGCACTCTACCAAAATGTGGACGGCTACTGACAGCAAAGTGAAATTTGTATGTGTCTCGTGCTCAAAGCCTCAGAGTGCCTTGGGTGTCCCTCTTGCTTTTGCCTTAACTGTGCATTGTGTGTGCTGTGGCTCTGTGCAAAACAAAACATGTGGGGGTTGCAGGAGCTCACCCAGACAGAGCTATCGGAGCTGAAGCAAGCGCTTGCCACGTTCCTCATGCCTGGCCAGACGCTGCAGCTCACCGAAAAGGTTTGCTTCACATCTCAATGATGCCTGCGTCTGCGTTGCCTGTGGTCCTGTTTGCTTGGGCCTCCACATGCCCAGGGGCTATCTCTACCACCCTTCCTTGCTGCGCTCCTGTTCCTGCTCATCTCCACTGCCAATCCCGACTTTTTTCCTGTCCAGACAGCCTCAATCATGTGGAAGCCCCCTCCCCCCTCCCCT
>SZWC01002050.1:77434-114689 GCA_023375785.1 Penium margaritaceum | reverse complement strand
CAACCCTAATGGCTTTTATTTTGGTTGCTTGGTTCTCAGCTACCACCTTCTCGCAGCAAGAAGTCAAGCATTCCTGTGGCTGTACTGTCTGAGCACAGCGGGATACACATCCTGCTGTACTGCTGCTGCCGTTCCGCTTTTGCTAGCGAATGTCAATGCTGCCTGGCAGTAGAGCCTGGCTGGACCAGTCTGGAGCATGATTGTTGGGAGCGTAAGCAGTGTCTTGTTTCCATTGACTTGCAAGCAGGACAAGCACGCATGCAAGCACACGTGCGTGCGCGCTCATGCGCACACACACACACACACACACACACACACACACACACACACACACACACACACACACACACACACACACACACACACACACACACGCACACACACATGTACATGCACATGCACACGCACACGCACACACACAGTTTCCACTCTCCTCGCTTGACAAAGCCTGGCCTGCCATCACGTGCTTGGTGCAACAGCACTGTCATGCTGAAGAACAGGGTGGGCATGGCATCCAGAGAGACTAACATTCAGGACACACCCTTAGTAAGCTCAAACCCATGCCAAGATAGGTCGTAGGCAGCCACGTCACCTGTGGAGTACAGCTGGTGAACGGGCGCTGCCTGTTCACATCCCCACACAAGGGACTGCAAGAAAAGCACACGCACACACACACACACACACACACACACACACACACACACACACACACACACACACACACACACACACACACACACACACACACACACACACACGCAGACGCACACCCACGCACGGACACACGCATGCACAAGCACGCACGCTAGAATGTGCTCGCTCCTGCACCTAAGCCTATGCATGAGCCTGCCTGCGCCCATGCCTGCGCCCGCAGCCATACAGCTCCCACGCCCACTGGCGTCTGCACCTGTGGGCACGCACACACACGCATACGTCTGATGCCACAGAGTCGTACTGGTGAGAATCGGTGGTTGACCACGGAGCTTCACCCAACCGCAGTGTGGCTGGTGATGTGTCCGTGATGTGTGTGAGAATGGGTGAGTGTGTGCGCTGCTCTTCACGGTGGAGTGGACTGCCCCACAATGTGATGATGGGCGCATCCCATGGGTTGGGCGGCAGGTGGTCTGCTCCATCATTGGTGTGCTCACGGTGGACATCGGCGAGGAGCACATCGACTTGTCCATCCGCTCCCGCATCAACAAGATGGAGAAGGTTCTTGCTGAGATGGAGTGACGAGGAGAGGGGAAAATGGTCTGGGTGAGGGAAGCAGCCTTCTTTGTCTATAGCCATTAGGTGGCATTGCTTGAGCGTAGCACATGTTTTCATGAGCAATGTTTCATCCTGTAGTGCTAACCGCCATGGAGCTACTGTTGAGTCTTGGCCGAAGAAGCGTGGCCAAAGTAGTGAGCTTGGCAAATGACAGCAAAACTGCAGCAAATACATAAGAAAGAAGACAATTAAACAGGTTTTTTTCACCTGAGACAATGTATTGGAAAAACTATACCATCCCTGTAGTATTGTTTGCGATGCAAATGCCTCATTCGTATGGGGCCACTTAAATCAACATGTCGCAAGGACTATGGGATAGTGCTCTCTAGATCTGACCATGGAAATTTCAAATGTGATGTGCCCTCGTGGCACTCCATGCAGGTGTTTTCATGGGGCTATCCACTTGGGTCAGGCCATGCGAGGGTGGATGATTGATGAGTTCAGTCACCAACTCCTTGTTGCTATTGTCCAGTTGCATGTGCATGAGATCAGTGTGCTTGGGTTCACTGGTTGTCATGACAAAGACCTGTGGACATGACTGTGGAATACAAAGACCTGTAGATCTTATCAGCCTGGAGTTGTCCATCAACCAACAACAACCTAACACAATAATAGAGTATGCATCCATGACTCTGTGTGAGTGTAGGCGTGCCTGCTTGTCGGTCGAGTTGCCCCCCTGACAAAAAGCTTATCTTCAACCGTGGCCCGTTCACACACACAAAACATGCATCTGATAGATCAATTTTCCAGGCGCCGATGCACCAGTCCCCACACCCTCTACTTTCAACCCTTCCATTTAGCCAATTCTCACTCAACATCTAAAGTGGCAAGGATTAACATGAACAACTAGCCGTGCAGGCAGGATTGTCACACAACCAATTCATGCTCAGGCTACACATGTGACGTCGTAAAATGCATGCATCCTAAACCCTGACATGCAGCTAAAGTCCCTATGGATGATCCCCCCCTGCATCACTTACGGTGCGAACCACACCCCATTTGGGAATGGTACCGCTCTAGAAGGGCCCACACTCATGTTGCGCCCATCTTGGCCACATTGTTGGATCAGTCATGATAGGAGTGAGGGAAGGCAATAACCCTCCTAGCGACATCTAATGTGAGAGATCACGTTGTGTGGGAGAGATCGTGACAGAAAGTGCTGGATTTGGTCAAGGGACGGCAAAGAACTGCTTGAAAGAATGTGCAAAGTTGCGAGCAAAATGAGAGAGTGGAGGGGATATCCCCCACCACACTATGGCAATGTGCGTGTCAACAAGCACCGTCGTAGGTGTTGAATTTCGACGGCGACTCACATAACTATGCCCTCTTGTCTTGCTCTCCATGGCACACACATGCACAGATTAAATGACTATGGCCTCACCTGGGGAGACCTCATACGAGCGCACCACGACTGGAGCCTTTGGCATCATGAAGCTGCTGATCTACCCAGGAGTGCCCTCTGGCACATGCAAGGCCATTGATTGACTCTCTCTCTCATTGATGCGGTAGATGCTAGGGTTCATACATGATTTCACTGACATGCCCTGCATCATGTTTGGTTGACTCTATGTGTGTTGGCGGAGTCGCATATTATCCGGGTGCTGATCCTTAGGGGGGAACCATGCCGGTTTTGGACTGTCCATCGGTGAGAAGCCGCCCTCGGTTTAACTCCGAGTGGTTGGAGTCAACCCCCGGGTGGCGGTACGCGCTCACCCGAGGCAACAATTTACCGCATCCATGGCGTGTCTCGTGCCTCCTTGCGGTCACCCGCCATGTCACACACAGACTGACTAGGAAGCTGCCGGGTAACTTCTGGTATCAGAGCAGTAGGGGTCCGCCCCTACTGCTCGTCGTTCCTAGACCCGTGATCCCCCTGCCGAAGAGTCGGTGACCTTGGTGGGCCCATCGGCATTCTCGCCGCTACCGGCGTTCTGTCGGCTAGCATCACCATCACCCGCCACATCTGTGGCAAGCTAGCACCAGCGTGGAGTGGTGCAACTGTTGACCGCGGCCCCACGAGTTCTCCCGCCAGGACCCCTCCGTGTGACCACTCGTCACGGTCGTTAGGCGTGAATTCCTCATCTCAACGCAGCAGTTCTCCGCTGTCCCACAGCAACCTTTGCATCCACGGCCCATGCTTGCAGAGCCCCGACACAAAAAGGAACTAGTGCACAGGTTGGGACGGTGGCGTTGTTGATGCAGTGTGCGGGAACCCATGCTCGTTGCTTAGTCTGCCCCCTTAGTCTGCTGCACTTGAGTTTAAGTCTGAGAGCTCTGGTTTGTTACTCAAAAGTACACGCGCCAGAGTTAGCGCCAGAAAGCAGCTCGAACGAAGTAATGACTGATTAGGAATCAAGAATGAGCAACTGACTGAGACCCCTCCCAGTTCTAGCCTCACCTCAGCTCTGCGAGGCTTGTTACCAAGAAAACCAGCGAACTAGGAAAATCCTAGCATTATCCGATTTTGCGGAATTTCCTAGGTGAGCCTTGCCAGACACCAGACAACCCAGAACTCGTGCACTGTCCGTTTTGCCTAAAAAATGGACCATACCAAAGTAACCACGCTGCAAACACATTGGTGCAGTCAGAATCAGCAAGAAAAATAGCTACAAGGAGTTATGGCTTCCCGAACTCAAGCACTGACTACACTACTCGTGAGAGCCAATTACGACTACTGATGGCGTGAGAGCCAAGGATAGCTGTTGATGGAGCTGGTCGTGTGAGGGTGTAGTGTTAGAAGCACGAGGAAGAGGAGAACCACACACTTGGATTCACAGCAACACGTGCACTCCATAGAACAGTGGCCCGCCGGTATCAACATCCATCCAATCAGTCGTCTGCACGAGCGTGTACACCAACCTATGCACACGCTCTAGCATGAGAGGTCACAACATGAGTCAGTGAGGCAGTGCATGGACAAAATAGCAACAACACAGACTGCAGTGGGTCGTGCAGGTGATGCCTATGCACATGCTCCAGCATCTCTCACATTGCTCGCCGCAGCTGCCGCTAACATCACCACACAGGTGATGTCAGCAGCTGCTTTTGTGGCTGCTGTAGCATCCTCTGTAGCTGACGCAATGGCTTGTGCCGTCGGCTCCATCCACGCATGCACTGCCACTGCAGTCCTGGATCCAACTGGTGCTCCCCGGGAGCTCAAGTCGCACATCACCTTGGGCGTTCTCGTTGCATCAGCATCAGCAGCTGTGCTAGGAGCCACAGTTACAGGCTTCCTCTGCCTCACTGTGGCAGTCACCGGGTGGGTGTCCATCCTCTTGTCCTCGGCGGCCGATGTTGTCTCTCATTTATTTGCACTACTTCCTCTTCACTAGTCTGGTAAGCATTCTCTCCTTACCTTTATCACCCCTTTTCACTCTATTCCCTTATCTCTCTCACATTTCCATCTACTCCACCTGTTCCCTCTCATCATGCCAGGACCAGAGGAAACAATAGAGGCATTGTAGGCCACACTTAGCGAGGCCCAAGCAGCTCGTCCTAAGGTAGAGGATGAGCTGCAGCAAGGGCGTGAATCCCAGCATGAACTGGACACCACTGTTGCTGTACTAGTCATAGAGCTGTTGAAAAGTTGCCCCTCCGCATGCCCAAGTGCGGCGCCAGGAGGCGCCGACGAGCCGCCAGAAAGAGAAAAATCCGTGCCGGCGGATCTACCAGCTGAAGGATTGCTTGGATTTCAAAATGGATGATTTCTCCTTAAAGTTGACAAGTTTCTGAATCCGCTGGTAGTTGTTTCACCGGAATCTTTCAAGTATCAAGGGAGATATGGCCTTCCAAAGTTGGGGTGTGCGCTGCGGCTCTGGGAGCCGGCTGCGACTCGATTTCCGGTGGATAATTGACGGGACCGAGTAACAAAAGAACCATCTGGATGTTTTTTCTCCGGAAGGTCTGCCGAGGTGTCCGGTGGATAATCAACCGGATTCTGTACTGCAATTTGTTACTGAGGGACTTAGCAAAAATCCTGGCTCGGCGTCCGAAACTCAGTAGTACGTTTTGTTACTTGAGGACTTGGTCCAGGCTGTACAGGCTCTCATCAATGCGGGGCCTGCAAACCTCCTTGATGACATCGGTACGTACAATGCTGACCCTACATGTGGCACATCTGCTGACCCTGTTGGTGCCTAGGCCCTCATTTGCCGCCATAAGACTGTCACAGGACATGCTGCCCAGAGCACTCTGACTGTGCAGTTCAACACACTGTAAATGCGGATGGATGAGACTGCGGACAAGTATTAGGCATGTAGCCTGCCCTTGCTGTGCGACCTGGGGAATGCTGCTCCCGGTCCTCTCTCCACCTGCGTGTCCATCGTTGCTTGCCTCATCCCTGAACTCCCTCATCTCTACCTTCACGTCTCCCAGGCAGAGCTTGAGCGTCTGGCTACTGCTCCGGTCCCCAAGAACTCTTCGCCAAGGATTGGACCTCTCTATGATTTCTCTGCCTCTCGCCTCACCAACTGGTGGAACGGCTTGCACAACAAGCGCATGCATTGTGCATCACTTGTTGCGCTCACCACCTCCTCATCCTCCTCTCCTGCAGCTGCCTCCTATTCTTTGTCCTCATCCTCTTCTGCCGCAGCTCATTCCACTCAAGCTGCTTCTTGGGGAGGTGGTAGTGGGTCTGGTCATGAAGGTGGCTGTAGTGGTAAAGGGCGTGGGGGTGGCCACGGTAGCAAAACTTCCCCCGGCTCAATCACCACCACCGACGTCACCTGTTGGAACTGCGGCTCCATCGGTCACTCTGCACCCAAGTTTTTAGCCCCTCGTGATGACACTCATCTGGCATCCTCCATGTGTGTCCACTGGGCACGTACAGGTGTGACCTCATCCTCAACCGCAGCAGCAGTGACTATCTCATCCTCCTCACCTTCTTCCTCAGCCTCAGCACTTACCACCTCTCTTGCTCCTCTCCAGCCATCACCGCCTCTAGCCACTCCTTGGGGCTGGGTACCGCCTCCATCCGGAACTCCGTACTATGGTCCTCCTTCTTCCCACTACTCCGTGCCTCCATGGCCCCGTGACGATGGCCACTTCTCCGATCGCTCCTCGGATCGCTCTTCTGACCGCTTCTCTGATCACCGTGATGAGGAGCACACTCTTGAGTGTCGCTTGGAAGAGCTTCTTCATCTTCGTTCTCAGGGAGGTGAGAGTGTGAGTGGCAAGTCTCGTGTGTCTTTATGTGAGTCTCAGATCACCCTTCGTGTGCTGCGTCCGGGTATGTCCAAGGAGCCTTGCATGATGACTGTTCCTAGAGTGAAGAATGGCAGTCTCATACTTTTCCCACTCATCTCAGTGTCAAATTCTCCCCTTCCTCTCGTGGCACTGTCACTATCTATCTCGTTCTACCCTCCACTCGTGCATCCCTTGGTCTCTGGATAATTGAATCAGGGGCCACACATCACATGACCTCCTGTCGTTCATCCATTGTGTCCCTCGGGCCTGTTGGGTCTGTTCGCTCTGTGCGCACTTGCTCCGGCCAACTTCTCTCTGTCCAAGGCATTGGTGTTGTTCGCTTTGTCGGCCGTGGTGGAACTGTTTACCTTCCCGGTGTACTGTTCGTGCCAGACCTTGAGGTTAGTGTGCTCTCTGTGACCACCCTTAAGGAGCAGGGAATGGATTTATCAACCAGCCGTGGCCTTGCCGCTATTGCTCTACTGTCTTCTGGCCGTGTTGTTCTTCATAGAGTGCGATGTGATCGTCTGCTCCGTGTCCCTCTCACATTGCCCTTGACTTCCGCTACCTCTCCTCTAATCCATGTTGCACCCTCCTTGTCTCCTGTGCATGCCGACCTCATGCATCGTTGTCCCTGTCACATTCACATTGCTACCATTCAGCGTCTTATCTGTCTCCGTCCCGCAGTTGGCCTTGATCTTGCCACTTTGGTGCCTCCATGCTCCTCTGCCTGCCTCGATCGTGCCAGTGGTAAAATACATCACTCCGCTTTCTCCACTATTGAGTCCACCACCTCCCATCCGCTTGACCTCGTGCATGTTGATGTCATGGGTCCCTTGTCCCAAGATTTCCTCGGTAGCCTCAGGCGCTACGTACTGTGCATGACTGATGATTTATCCCGCTACCACTGGGTCTTTGCTCTTCGTCACATAAGTGACACCATTGATATCCTTGAGTCCTGGCTTCCTCAAGCCGATCGCACCTATTTTCGTCTGCTACGTGTCTTCTATAGTGACAGAGGGGGTGAGTTCTTTGGTTCCACCTCTTGTTTCCTTGAGTTGTGTGGTGTTCATCTTGAGTGTTCTGCCCCCTACACCCCAGAGCAGAACGTAAGGTCCGATTGCTGGAATCGCACACTTGCTGATGGTGTGCACTCCCTTCTCTTCGCCTCTGGTCAGTCTCCCTTGTTTGCCTTTGAATCCATGTCCTACATGACGTGGATCTGGAATGGGGTCCCTCATGGCCCCCTCCCTCACACTGTCACAACCTTTGAGCACTGGACAGGCCAGTCTGCTGATCTCAGCCTTCCTCGTATGTGGGGGTGTTTTACCTCCGTGTGGCTTCCAACATACCAATGGGATGGTAAACTGTCTCAACGTGGCCGCTTGTGTGTCTTTCTTGGTGTGTCCCCATTCTCCAAAGCTTGGCGCTTCTGGGATCCCTCTTGCTATCGTGTCATTGAGTTCCGTGATGCACTCTTCTTCGAGCACTTATTTGAGCAAGATGTTACTCGTTTTTGTGGGTCCCACTCTCCACCCTCTAGGGGTGGGGGTGGTACTCTTCCCTCTGGGGCTACTGTTCTCCCCTCCATGCGTCCATCGTCATCCTCTAAACCCTCTGAACCCACGAGGACCTTAGTTCTCTTTGAGTCACCGGGGCACATAGTACGTCCATCTACGTCCTTGGAGTCACCTGCCTCCTCTGAGCCTACACCCTCCGACTCCTTTGAGTCCTCCACTCACTCTGACACGTCCTCTACCTCTGAGCCGATCACTCTCTCTTCACCTTGTGCCCTCTCTAAGCCCTTTGCCACCTCAGATGCACCTTCCCCTTCTCCCTCTGTACACACGCGCTCCACTGCGACTTCACCTCCGTCGTCCAAGCATGTCCCATCTGTTCCTCTAATCTCACCCTGTACGTGTGGTGGTCGCCTCAGGGCTCTTCCATCTCACTCTCACCCTGTTGTCTCTAGCGACTGTGGCCTCCGTTCTCTTGGCCTTGCAAGCTCTGCCTTGTCCACGGCTGTCACTGTGGTGCATCCCAGCACAACACTTGGCTACTCTCTCATTGAATAAGAGTTCCACTCAGCTCTCTCCTCGTCTGTAGCTGGGTATGTCACCTCGTGCTTTGTTGCTGCTGGCCTCTCTCCCCTTCCGCCTGAACCTTTAACTGTGCAGGTGGCCCGCACGGCCAGTGATTCCCTCTTGTAGGAGCAAGCCATGAAAGCCAAACTTGACACGCTGCCTGAGCATGGTGTGTATGAGCTTGTGGATCTCCCACCAGGCCACAGAGCTGTCGCAGCCAAATGGGTATACCATTGCAAACTGAACCCTGACAAGGCACACCTCATCACATAAGGGTTCTCACAAATCCCTGGTGTTGACTTCCACGTGACTTTTGCCCCCGGTTGGGTGCTACACAAGTGCTAGGGCACTTCTTACCTTGATTGCCAAGTATGACCATGAAGTGGAGCGGATGGACGTCAACAACGCCTTCTTACATGGTAGACGAGGAAATCTACATGGTGCAGCTGCCTGGTTTCTCTGATGGAACAAACCGAGCGTGGCAACTTTGCAAGGCCCTCTATGGCTTAAAGTTGTCCCCACACTGCTCGAAGCAAGAAATCACAACGGCCCTGGCAAATGGAGGCTTCTAAAGAAGAATTGTGGATTTTTCTCTGTTTCTCAGTGCCCTTACTAAGCCACTTCCTTCCATCCTTGTCTATGTGTATGATCTCCTCATTGCATCTCCTGACACTTTGTCTGTCGCAGCTGCAAAGTCTCTGCTTAAAGCAGCTTACAAGATGAAGGACCTTGGTCCAGCCCGTGTCTTCCTCGACATGGAACTAGAGCATGATCGCACACGATGTACCATGCATATTCGTCAAGCTGCATACTTTCGTAGCTTAGAGGAGCGCTTTGGACCGCTCCTTGCTGCTATCCCCACAACATCCACACCTATGACTTCTTCTGGTCAATCCCTGCTGAAGTTTCTCGAACCATCCAAATCGGGGGAGACTGTGGACGTGATGGACTGCCTCTTGGTCATTGGCTCCCTGATGTATCTTGCTACCACCATACGTACTGATGTTGCCTTTGCTGTGAACGTCTTGTCTCAATTCTATCAGTGTCCTCGTGAGTGTCATCTTAGGGCTACATTGAGGATAGTGCAGTATGCACTGTCCACGACTCGTGCTGGGTTGTACTTTCATGCACAACCTTCTGTTGTGGTTGACGGTTTCACTGATAGTGACTGGACACATGACTCTGATGCACGTAGTAGAATAGGATACATACTTATGGTTGGCGGAACACCAATCTCATGGAAAAGTGGGAAACAAGGGTGTGTTGCTCGCAGCACAGCTGAGGCTGAGTATGTTACTCTTGGCGCAGGAACGTGTGAGGCTGTCTGGCTTTGTCGTCTACTGCAGCAGTTGCGTGTACCCATCCGTTACATCACCTTGCGCTGAAACAATCAAAGCACTAAGGCCATTGCTGAAAATAGTTATATGCATCAGACACGCACCAAGCACATCAACGTGGAGCATCACTCTGTTCATGAGTGCATTGATGTTCGAGTTGCTTGGGTGGACACACGTTCTCAGAGAGCTGACTTTCTCACAAAGGCCTTCAGCCAAAATGTTGTCAAAAGTATTGTTCAGGCTGTTGGCCTCATCTGTCCCCATGACCCAGGTTGAGTTGCATGATGTATGTCTTTGTCTCTCTCTCTATCACATCTTCATGTGTTCTCCATGTGTGTGGGGTTGTTTGACTGCGGAAAGTGGGGAGTGTTTAAGCTCGATGGCCACTCACATCTCTATGCCCTCTTGTCTCCCTCTCCAGGGCACACACATGTACAGATTAAATGACAATGGCCTCACCTGGAGAGACCTCATACAAGCGCACCATGACTGGAGCCTTTGGCCTCATGAGGCTCCTGATCCACCCAAGAGAAATGTGCCATCTGGCACATGCAAGGCCATTGATTGAGTCTCTCCCTCTCTCGTTGATGCGGTAGACGCTAGGATTTGTACATTCTTTCACTGAAGTGCCCTGAATCATGCTTGATTTCCTCTAAGTGTGTTTTGGGAGTTGCATATCATCCGAGTGCTGATCCTTAGGTGGCCACCATGCTGGTTTTGGACAGTGCATTGGTGAGAAGCCGCCCTCGGTTTAACACCGAGTGGTCGGGCTCGACCCCCAGGTGGCGGCACGTGCTCACCCGAGCAAGCTGCTTGGTGTGGGCGCTTGCTCACAGGCTCATTAGACTCCCGCTCCCCCTTTCACTCTTTGTCTCGTTGTGACTCATGTTCTAAGGCAACAGTTTACCACATCCATGGCATGTCTCGTGCCTCCTTGCGGTCACCCGCCATGTCACACACAGACTAACTAGGAAGCTGCCAGGTGACAAGCAGTTGACCACTGTTGCGGAGGTGGTGGAGTCTGGTGGGGCAGTGGGTACATGGGAGCTCCTTGATGATGTGAAGTTGGATAGTGCAAGTGCATGGTGGTAGCGGCGACTGCAGGGTAAGGACGCCATGGTCCTCCATAGCCCCCCGCATTCTACAATGATGTCCATGGCTGCTGCTGCTGCTGGGGCTGTTGATATGGCAACGACTGCCGCTATCGCTTCTGCTGTAGGTGCTGTTGTGGAGGTTGCTGGCGCTGAAGGTGTGCCATCATCTTTTGCTGCAGTTTTGGTAAGAGCACCAAAAGTGACCACCTTGCCCACAGTAGCTACAGGTTCAACCAAGTCTACGATTGCATTCCCTTCTGCCATTCTTGCGACCCCTCCCTATACCCCACATCTGGGTTGTGCCAGCTGCTACCTATGTGGCTTCTCCAATTAAGGTATGATGAGTTTCTGTAGTGGATGTAGGTGCATTGGAATCACGTTGTTCTCATTTCAGGATGTTTTTGTAGCTTTGCAGCTATGTGTACACCACTTCTACGTCCACCTCTTCTGATTTCATGACCGGTGTACAATGGAAAGTTTATCGACAAAAATCTTTGTATGGTTTACCAAGATGCAACAAGACAGTGTCAAGCCACTTGGAAACCAAGCAAGAAGCAGTAAGTCCCAAAATGCAATGTGGAATGGACATTTCTTCATCCCATTACCCGGATAGAGGAGCTCCAGGATTGGGAAGAGGGTGCGTAGGTTGTCGCGAAGGGTCATGATCAGCGCCATGCCTTGCTCTTCCTTTCACTTCAAGAGGTGTTACCATGCCTCATACTGTCAAGTGGCTCCACGTTTTTGGGTCAAAGGGACCTTCACCTTGGCCATGTTGCCGGTAGTGTTTAATAGCATCTGTTTGAGGGTTGGCAAGAGACAGGAACAACACATTGAAAGCTGTGAACAGTGTGCGATCTCTCACTGCTGCAAAAGGAGGCTCCAGATGATAGTCCTCCAATCCTTGTTCCTTAGCTCATGAAAGAAGAATGTTCCTTCCAAGTCAAGAAGGAGGGTGTTCCCAATGCGGGAGGGGTGAGGTCACGGTGGAACCTGAGTCCATCCATGTCCTGCCAGGTCACTGCAGTTGTTGCGGTGCCCTGGGCACCGCCTTTGGGCTCCTCGCCTGCATTGCCAAAATTTTCCTCGCTGCCAACCCCTTCATTACTCGCATGCATGCCAGAAAACAAAAGAGGTTGTGAACATTCTTGAGGTCCTAATGTTTGCCACAAGTGTGTATGAGTACTGTCATGTGATTCCTGAGTCGTTTCCCTGACGAGGCCTTCACACGGCTCTTAAGGACGTGTATTAGGAAGCTTTCTTCCTTACCCCAGCAGTTTCTCCGGCCCTGGACATCCTAGGCGACCAGCTTTGGAATCTGTTTGATGCCCTAAGCCCTCTCAATGCACTCGTGAGATCTCAGATCGCGGAAAAACCTTATGCGTAATGCTTGGCCGTGTGCCTTGTCCAACCAGATCTGACAGCTCACGTTGTCAATGCCATCAAACTGGCTTTGATCCCATGAGAAAGAAAAGAAAAGAAGAATAATGCAAGTTTGTCTCACTCAAGACAGTGTTCAGTTCAGTAAGAAATCTTGGAGTTAAAAAACGCCATCCATCCAAGTGTCAAGACACGTCGACTAGGAGGAGGGATGATTTAGACTCCGTCCTCGAGGTTCACTCAATGTGGGCCGGCAATCGATCAATCGAGCAAGGCATGCTGGCCTTGCTCACTCGCTCGACGTAGTGGCAGAGAGCAAGCTCATCCTATGCTCCTCAATTCTTGAGAGCTTTTTCTGAGATTCCCCTGCCAAACCTGGAAAGGTCACAGATACTAGGAAAGAAATGATCTCTAAGGGGTATTTCACCTAATAAGACATGCAAGCTGGAGATATCTGAACAGTATCAACTAAGAAGTAATCAAACATTAATTCTAGGATTCATGTGTCTTCAATGTGTCTTCAATGCCCATGTGTGGATTGTGGAGGCCGATGAGGGAGGAGTGCATGGAACCGGGGACACATCAGAGGGACACGCAATGCTGTGGATTACATTATTGCTTTAGCGTCGCTTACCTCCGGACTCAGGTTCAACATGCCTCGTGCACATGAGTGCAAAAATAGAAGGAAGCACAATCGGAGGATCAACACATTGCCGCTCAGGCTACATATTCCTTGCCAGAGGCACTGCCGTCTTGTGGAAGAGTGGCAAGCAAGGTTGTGTCGAGCGAAGCTTGACCGAGGTTGAGTATGAAACATTGGGGGCTTTGATTTGTGAGATTATCTGGTTGTGTAATCTCATGAACCAGCTTTGCCAACCTAGTTGTTGTATCACCATCCGCTATGACAACGATAGCACGGGCCACATTGCAAAGCATGATAGCATCTGTCACACGCGCACAAAGCACATCAACATTGAGCATCATTCTGTACATGAGCATACTGCAAGTCATGAATTTTACATCTTGGGTGGTGACACTTGGCAGTAGTGCGCTGAGTTTCTCACCAATC
Organism: Penium margaritaceum; assembly: GCA_023375785.1. Taxonomy (NCBI): domain Eukaryota; kingdom Viridiplantae; phylum Streptophyta; class Zygnematophyceae; order Desmidiales; family Peniaceae; genus Penium; species Penium margaritaceum. The sequence continues at coordinate 101,275 of SZWC01002050.1, read as the reverse complement.
CGCCCTGCACCGGAAAGTTCAAGTTTGTGGTCCATAATGTTAGGCTCCTTCCACATGATTCCACTCCTAGGTGATCCATGAACTGCTCTCATTGTTTCCGCTCTCAGTCTATGGTTTGGCTATTGTGCGTGTCTGCCTTCTGCCCTCTAATGTTGACAATTGTTATTGTCGTCTCATAACCCTTGCTAGCTCGTGGAGACCGGCGTCTCCGGGACAGGGGAGAATTTTGTTGTGTCAATCACTGTTGATATGATGTGATCCATACCCATGACTTTGTAGTGATTAATGAGACCACTCGGCCTTGTTCATGCTTGTGTTGACACTTGATGGAGACCCTGCGGGCTCCGGTGAACATTCAGGTGATGACCTTGCCACCAATAGCTGCCAGTCAGCAGCCACAATGTCCAGGGTGCTTGCTGGCACCTTCTCAAGGTCCTTGCAGTCTCTAGGATTTTCTTGGTGAACTGGCTTTTGAGCCTGATTTGAATGCTTTGCAATGTACGTCCAGTGCTCGTTGCCAAATCCATGCATATGTGCAGTGATGACGTCCAGCTTGAGAATCCACATATGTAGGCTCATATGAATCTGTATTCGGATGCCTGTGGGCAGAGCTATGGTCAACGCAGTCGTTTTGGGCTGGGATTTAGGAAAACCTGACCATTTCTATGTATCTTTCAGTTTCAATTCTCCTTGCATCTTCAGCTCTCTGGGATTATGAGACTCTACGCGTCTCCCTAGCCCAACCCCTATTGTTCCTTGCACCTGCTTTCTATGGTGGTGTATGACCCACCTAGATAGTGTTGCCACATTAGTGAAAAGAAGGCTAGGAAGTTTCCTATCATTTTGTCATGGTATTAGGGTAGCAAGACTCTTCTCTTTAAGCTGTGTAACATATATACAACACTGGCAGCAGTAGTGAGATTCATAACCACTGCCATGTTCTTGGGAGCCGCCGTAGCACATAGCGGCATCACCACGTGGCCGCCTTCAGTGGACGGCAGTGCCGGCACTAGCAACGTGAGTCACTGCTACTGGCAGCAGAAGTGGAGGTGGCCGGCAGTAGCAACAAGCTACAACAGCAAGCTACAGCAACAAGAAGTGGGAGCAACAGCTGGTGGCAGTTGTAGTGCTCAACAGAAGCAGCTTGCTGCAGTAGCCAGCAGTGGCATAAGCAACTGGTGGTAGCAATAGCATGCGACAGCAGCAGCTAGCAGCATTACCAGCATATAGCAATAGTAGCATGCAGTAGCAGCATGAAACGGTAGTAGGAAACAACAGCAACAACAGCTACAGCAGCGGTTGTAGTAGTGCTACTATAGCAGCAAGAGTAGTGCAGCACCAGTAGCAACTGTGCAGCTGCATGAGTGCACAACTGTGTGGCTGTACACTGTAGTAGAAGCATCTGTTTAGTGTGGCAGCGGTAGCTGCGTAGCTGCAGTGTACAACAGCCACGTAGGACATTGATGCCTGATATTTCAGCTGCACAGTTGAGCTATTACGCAGCGCCAGCAACAGTAGCAGGTGGCAGTAGTAGCCGACAAAACTATTGACAGAGGGGGGATGAGAAAATCACACCTCCCTTCATCCTCCATGGAACATGCAAGAGACAAAGAAAATCCTGAAAGTAACTGAAATTAGTGTTGGAATTACTGATGTCAGAAAACTCTTACTGACTCTAGCAGAGATACTACTGATGTCAGCAACTCCTTGCTGACATCAATAGAGACAATACTGATTTCCGCATTGCCTTAATCAAATTTGGGGCCAAAGCATCAATAACTGACAACATTCCAACTTCTTGAGAAACACTGACCACTCCTTGTTCAAGTGACTTTGGTGTCACAACCTATACTGACAGGCACTGCTTGCTACGGAGACCCATGAGACAAGGACAGCCCGGCTACTCTCAAGGCCCCTCGCAGCTCGTAGCTGACTACTGGCAGCGCACCATGCGCATCTACATGCACCTCAGGAGCGGTGGCGGGACGCGGCTGATCAACACCATCATCATTGGAGTACACCTGGACCACGTGAAGCTCTTCTACGGCTTTGGCCTTTTAATCCACTCCGAGTTGTCCAAGTCGCTTCATCTCCTCCCCAGGGCCCATCATCACTTCATTAAAGAGCCATTGACCCGAGAGGAAGCGTATCCAAATCAGGAAAGCCCGCTTTTGCAACAGTGAATTCAACACCTCCGATTCCACTATGCTAGGTTCTCCAGTCCTACCTACACTGCTTCATCCTCCTCTTTGTCTACCCCAAGTGGCCAGGCTCAGGGAATTACAGCAGCCACACAGGGGAACAAGGGGAAAAATAAGTATGACAAGGGATATCAGGAGTAACAGCAATAGCCAAAGAGCAATGGCAGTGGAAGTTCTAACCACTATTACAACCATAGTGGTGCTTACCGCTACACTGAGTGGTAACAGTCCCTTGACTAGACGCAGATCACGCATGCCCTCCAGGCGACACAATCGCACTGGACGTCTTCTGACTCTACACATGCGGGTCACGCCACGACCATGAAAACAATGGAGGCTTTCATTTCCCAGGCAGGAGCAGTGACCAAGACCCATGGAATTGCATCATTGTGGAGCTTTGTCAACAGCTGGCACTTTGCTCTCAAGGAGGTGTGAGTGTGTTGTCACAACCGAGTGGTCCGCAGACAGCTTGTCCCATTGTGTGTGTCATCCATGATGAAGATTATGGGAAAGCTCTGTTTTCTTGTGATGAGGATGGTCCTAACAACACATCTAATCTTAACAAGTCACAAGTTAATCCTACTCTTCATTGTTCCGACTTCTCTGATGAGTGTTTGGCAGAGGTGAAATGTTCTGTGGCCTGGTGTTTAGTTCCAACAATAAGTCGTTAGGCAAGTAGTGTGTCGATCATTGACTCCAGTGCCACCCATCACATAACCCGTCGTCACAATAACTTCGTAGTTCTCAGTATTGTTTGGTCTGCTTGATCCGTGTGCATGAGATATGGTCGGTCCTTACCTGACCAGGGGGTTGGTGATGTGTGCTTCAATGGTTCGTTTGACTCCTTGTACGTTTGTGATGTGCTCTTTGTCCATGCTCTCGAGCTCATCCTGTTCTCTGTTTATGCATGCACCAGGATGGGCCTTTCTGTTGAGCACTCTGTTGACTCTTCCACGGTGACTACCTACGATACTCATGCCATTGTGCTTCTTGCCTCAGCTGTGGATCATCTGCATCATGTGTCACGTTGTACTCCCTCTATCATTACTTCTTTTTCCCCACATGCGAGTGCTTTCGTCCCTGGTGTTCCCTCCCCTCAGCACCAACACTTCTTGCATTGCAGTCTTTGCCAGGTGAAATCAGACACTGTGTCCAAGCTTTTTTTGACACATCCAGCCATCAATCTTGACCGATTGTCTCTTTTGTACTTAGGACGGCATACCTCATCACCGTAATTACCCTGACTCCAATTACCAGGAACTATGTCTCTTAGAGTTGGTCCACTCCCACCTTCTTGATTTCCTCCCCGTAGAGGCCTTCTCGGATTGGTGCCGATATGTGCTCCTTGACTGTCGTCTTCACCCGGATGCAATGGGTATATAGTCTTCTCCACAAGAGCTATGCCTTCCTAGTGATACACATGTAGCTGGTGATGGTTGAGTACCAGTCTTGTCACACACTCCACATGTTCTACACGGATTCTTGTGGTGAGTTTCTCGGTGAGATGGAAACCTTCTTTGTTGAGTGCAATGTTTTTCATGAGCTCTCAGCCCCTACTACACCATAAAAAAATGGTATTTGTGAGTGCTAGAACCGCACTATGGAGGATATGGTTCTTGCTATGTCGTTTGAGTAATGTGTTCTTGATTTCGTTGCCTATGAGGACTTCTCATACAAGACGTGGATCTGGAGCTGCATGTCGCACCGTCCCCTTCCGGACCATGTCAAACCGTATGAGAAATGGTTTGGCCATTGTGCCGACCTTCATATCGCTCACATTTGGGGATCTTTAGCTTGTGTTTGGTACATCGGGGACCAATAGGGGTCCAACGTCTCACTTTGGGGTCCCATGTGTGCCTTCTTCGAAAGTTCTACAGGCTTAAAGGCTTCTAGCTTTTGAGACTCAGCTCACTACCGTATCGTTGAGTCTCGAGACGCCTTTTTCTTTGAGTCTCTCACCCACCAAAATCTATCAATCACTCAGTCACTGGCCACCAACCACATTCCCACTTGTTTGGCTTCCTGGAGGATGGGACAGTGAAATCCCTCTCGATGGATCTGCCCGAGCCTCCTTACCTTTGTTCCAGTCTCCAGCCGATGAAGATCAGGCCATGTTGGTTGTGGGTTCAATTACCTCGTTGGTTCCTACTCGTACGCTTGATCCAGTGCCGGTGTCAGTCTCCTCTTACGCACCTGATGTAGTGCTTCTGTCAATCTCCTATCGCACACCTAATCCCCTGCATGTGTTAGTTCTCTGTAGAACACTTGATCCCGTGCTGGTGACATTCTCCTAAGACACAACTGCTTGTGTTTCTGTGCCTGTTCCTCTCATGTGGAAGCCAGCTGCATAGTGCAAGCTTGTGTCTATCTATGTATCTCCTGCAGCTCCACCCTCTTCCTTTCCCCGCGAGCCTGTAGCCCATGCAGCTGAGGCCCCACCAGCTGCTCTGCAACCCAAGGTGAATACCTCATCATTCGGTTACTCTCGCGAGCCCGATGTTCGTCTTTGACCATTGGCCTCTAAGGCTCAGCGAGAGGCTGACTCCCGAGATGCCAAACTCTCATGTTTGAGAGAGGCAAGCATAGTATGAAGGTCCTTGGCCTGAGTGTCAAGGTTGACTACACTGAGGTACACGAAGCGTGTCCTATCGGCCAAGAGCTTGTCTCATGTGAGGACTTGGTCACTTGTGATGTTGGAGATGATCTTGTCGTGGTTACATCGAGCCCTTAGGCATACTTCTTGGCCATCCGGAGCTCACCCTTGGTGGCGCCTGACCCAGGCACATTGAAAGAGGCACTCTTGACTGAGGAAGCAGATTCGTGGCTGGCTGCTTGTGAAGAAGAGCTTAGAGCTATCTAAAATAAAGGTGTTTATGAGCTTGTTGACCTTCTCCCTTGGCAGAAGGCCATACAGGCCAAGAGGGCCTTTTGCAAGAAGGTGAAGCGAGACGGTTCACCAGATCGTCACATGCGCCACTTGACGGGCAAGGGACTGACACCTTTGCACCCTTCAGGTGTACGATCAGAGCTTGCATCATCTTTTTGGTCATTAATCAGCATGACTAGGAGTTGGATGGGATGGATGCAAATAACGCGTTCCTCCAAGGCACCCTGGAGAAGGATACCTACATGGTCCTGCCACCTTGCTTTGAGGTCAGTGACGAGGTCCGCCGCTTGTGCAAGGCCTTATACAGTTGAAAGTAGTAAACCCAATGCTACGACCAGGACATCACTAGCATACTGACTGATGTTAACTTTGTGCAGATTCACACCAATCCGTCTTTTCCTCTATGAAGGATAGCCAAGAATATCACAACCATCCTGGTCTATGTTGACGGCCCCCAGATTGCATCTCCTTCGATGGAGGCCATGAAGGAGCCCAAGGCAGTCCTCCAGGCTGCCTAATCGATGAAGGACCTTGGTCCTGCAACTATTTTTCTCAAGATGGATAATGTGCATGACCGTCGGCAGTGGACCCACTGCCGATAGTCACGGTATCCCTGTGTTGTGGGTGATGAATTTGTGGACATTCTTGGTGAATCTACCATGGCTTCCACACCCATCACACCTGAAGATAAGGATTCCCCAAAGGTGGATAATCTAGTATAGTTGAGGGAGACAGTGGACGTGGACCTGTACTTGTACCTCATTAGCTCTCTGATGTACTTGGCCACGACCACACCACCCGACATTGCCTCTACCATGAACCTCCTCGTAGTGTCCTCGGGCAAGCGCGCTTCATGTAGTTATGTAAGTGGTGCATAATGTGGTCTCTTCAACATGCCTTGGGCTTTGATTTCAACAGCAGAGTTTGGTGGTTGTCTATGGCTAAATGGAAAGTGACTGGCCATGATGGATGCAGTCCGAAAAACTACATGTTCCTGCTGGGTGGCATTGCGGTGACATTGTGCAATGGAAAGCAGGGATGCATTGCATGTACCTCATCAGAGGCTGAATTGCACTAGTGGCTAGAGCTGCTAATTTGGTGTGGCTTTAGCACCTGTTGTGTGAGTTGTGTTAGCTTGCGTATTCCGTCATTCTCCATTGTGACAATGAGGGTGCTCTTGCTGTTATAGAGCACTCTGATGTGTTTAGTTTACACATAAAACAAATTGATGTTGAGCAGTATTGTATGTGTGCATTGATGGAGAGACAAGTGGTTTCTGTCATTGATATCGGCACTAACATATTGTCTTCCTGACCAAGGCATTGGCGTGTGTGGAGTTCATGTTGGCCACTCGTCCTGTTAGGCTTCGCCCCTTGCTAGAAGCTGGCCGAGAGTGGGGTGTGCATGTGTATGGACTGTTGGACATCTCGTTACAAAATCATGTGAAGTTCTGCACCGATGGACATGGGTGCCATTGGGTCACAGGGGAATGTTGTAATGTGAGTCATTCCTATCTATACGTATAGCTTACAATGACCACCCGACCATGCTCATGCAGATCCCTAATGCACACCCTGCCGGCGCGGAGCACCATCCAGTGGTGACCCACCCACCAGTAGCTGGGAGATGGCTGCCATGGCATTCTGGGTGCATGCTCGGGCCTTCTGTAGTTTGTCTGCAATCTAGGATTTCCTCGGTGTGCTGGCTTTTGAGGCCATGTTTTACCTTGTATATCAACGGGTGTTTTCCAAAACTATGCCTATCTATGTTATTTTCATTTGGATTGAGATGTTGTTTATGTAGGTTCAAATGGATGTGTGTTGTATAGTTCATATCTTATGCATTTCTCCTCAGAAGAGTAATCCGTTGGCACCAGTGGGCATACCATGCCAGAATCTCTCTACCCTCCAAGTTTCAGCTCCATCCAATGGCTGGATTTGGAGCAACAGCCAAAAAGAGAAAAGTGGCATGGTTTATGCCACAAGTGATCAAACTGTGAAATACTTTGTGCTGAGGGCTTGGCACGGCCAAAAGGCGAGAGAGCCACAAGAGAGGTTGCCACTCTCTCTCCTGACCCTCCTGTCTGACCTATGTGGCGGGGCATGGTATGGCTGTGGGCAGGCCTCTTTAGGCGTCCCACTAATCCATCCATCTGCGGCCCTATCTACTCTAGTCATCCTATCACGACAGTGACATGGACATGAGCAGCATTTATTCAGGAATTATTTGGTGGATCAGATGGAATGGTTTGGCAGCAACCGAGACTGCGAGAGTGACCTCCTCTCGGTTTCTGGTGCTGACGTGGAAATTGAGGAAGCAATAGGGATGGCTGACGAGGACCGAGGGACCAAAGCAACAGTTCTTTTAAAGAAGTGAACCAACAGCAAGGAATTGTGGAAGGAAGACAGGATGATCTCAACCGTCGATCAACCAAAAGTGCAGGCACCAGCTCCTCTCACATTGACGAGCACCGAGGGCGCTGGGCGTCTGCCAACCTCGGAGTGCTTGAGGCCGGCGTCTGGAACGGCCATGAATGCTGAAGACCAGACACCAGAGTACCGGACAGTCTGAGGCTTGATGAGCATCTTGCTGTTTTGTATTTCCTAGTGATCAGACTAGTATAGATAGATAGAACTTTTATTTGTAGATTGCTTCGTCCTTGTTTCACCATTTTGCAAGTATAGCTTGAGGTTGGATTTTGCAAGAGACAAACCGTGTATTGGTGATATCAGTTTTGCCTCTTGAATCATGTGTGTAACTTGCAGTTCAATTTACTATGACGGACTGTTACAGTGTGTATCTGGCAGTTCCCAGAAGGGTACCAATCAGTGTGAATGTGTTTGAGCCTTTGTGTATCATTCTCCTGAGACAACTAAAGATCCTTAAGAGACCTCAAATTTGCATTATGCATTCGACTGCCTTTGCACAAAACTAAAACCAAAATAGTGATTTTGGGTCAGTTTTTAGGGAAAACTGACCACTACCGCATGCGTCACCGGCCATGCACCGCAACAGCTGATAAGACTTGTCTCGCCTTATTCGGTGAAATAGGGAGTAAGTAATGTGCCAGTTACTTGACTGCCATGGAAGTCAACGCACAAAACCCCTAACTGTCAAGCAGTTCCGTTGAACAGCTTGAGTGGGTGAGTCTCACTACTCGAGTCTCACCCGTCAGTGGAAAAGTGAAGCTCGCCGGCCCATGAAACTTGAGCGAGGGTAAAAGATCCTCATAAGCTACAAAACGGCCGACTAGGTCGCACCATGCCACTCATAGCAAAATGAGGACAATGTCACAAACTCATATAGGACACGTCTACATTTTTCAAGCCTACTTGCAGTATTGACCACGGATCAAGAGAGAGATAGATGTAGGTCTCAGAAATCAAAGTAAGTAGAGGCAACGTGAGAGGTGATGGAGGTGAAACAGTGCTGCCAGAGGGGAGATGAGTGCATGAGTGCTGCCAAATTGATTGGAGTGTGGCGTGGAAACCCAGTGTGCATCGTCCCCTTGGATGCGAGTGCTGCAGGGATGCAGCCAATATGTGAGAGCTGGAGATGGAGAGCAGGAGAGGGGAGGACCTTGGTGATGAAGTCAACCAGCTGTGCATCACCATTGATGGGACAGACTTGCACAACCCCTGCTTTGGCTGCTTCACGCACAGAATGATGTTGTACAATGATATGCTTTGTGTGAGGATGTAACACCATTATCATTCGTAGCAATGCAGCGTGCAGCAGAGATGTCACTGTGATGTTCCACGGCATGGATATGCACCCCTGTTAGAATCCCAATCTCTTGAATATTTGATGCAGTCTTCAAGCCTCTTGAAATCTGGTCGAGAAGTTACACTCAAAGCTGGAACATATGTCTGATGTCTCTGATTTGGATCTGGATACCGTACTCAGTTAGTACACACACAAGCTATGGCTAATGGTGCGGCAGTGGCTGCAATGCTGTGGCTGCTGGCGCACCAGCAGGTGTAATGTTGTTGCTACTACTTGCGGATGATGTTGCCATTGCTACTGCTCACTTCCGTTGCTGCTACTTACTGCTGCTCCTACTGCTTGGTTTTGCTGCCGCTCCGCACTGCTACTGCCGCTGCCGCCATTGCGAGCTGCTGCTACAAGCTGCTTCTCTCTATGTTTTTTCTTCATTGGTCGTAACCAGACAGGGTGGTGCTGCTACCTGGTTTTGCCACTGCTACTCTGCGGGGCTGCTACAGATTACCATTGCCGCTATTGCTTTAGTGGTCATGCGGTGATGCCACTGCTACTGGCATTGGATGAATGCTGTAGACATGAATGCTGTCTACATGCTGTAGACACAATGGGTTCCAGGATACGGTAGCTACGACGACTCTCACTGTTGCTGCTGATGTTGTATCTCTGTGGCGCAACTCAGCAAGAAAGGTCTCGCTGTTATGATGCCATGAGTAGTTACTAGGATGATTCCTAGTCTTGCTTCTGCTATGGTGGTGACACTCTCCAATCAGCTGGTGCACTAGCAAGCAAGCAGGTGCAAGAAACAGCAAGGGATAGGCTAGAGAGACATGCAAAGTCTCACAACGTCCAATAGCTTAGTGATGCAGAGAGGAATGACAACAGAAAAACACACAACATGAATACCTACCGCAGTGAATGGCAGGTGACGCACACGGCAGTGTAAGTTTGTCTTAAACCCGGCCCAAAATCACTGTTAATGCTATAACTCTATGCACAGTCATCCAAACGCTATATCGTCAAAACCTTGAGATGTAAAATCTTTATTTGGATGATACAACTGGTATCATGCACATGTCCTGTAGTGATCTGTGGACACACAATGCAAACATGAAAATCATTCTGAAGAGCCAGTCCACGAAGACAACTCTAGAAACTATAGGAAAACTATAGAGCATCCCAACAAACACCTGGGACGCTATAGCAGCCATGTCACAGCTGCTGGTGTGTGGAGTCACCACCCGCCAGTTTTCCAATGACAGCTGGGTCCGCTTCAGGGATCTGCACGAGCATGGACACAACCAAATGGTTGTAGTAAGTTGTAGAGACAGACAGGGATGGCTCACATCACGACAAGATTGAGTAAAAGGCCTCACATAAGTGATGGTCCTAGTTAGTGTGGAAGGGATCTCACGCCAAGATTCATTCTTGTCACTGCTCACTTCTACTTGAAATTCTGGCACTAAATTTCAAGTGCGAGTTTGCTGTCTCATAGTTAAGTAGCCAGCCTTGCTCAGGCGCTAAGTTTGGCCGCAGTAGGCTGCACGCTCCATTCCAAATGTGTGGGACGGCAGAAAATGGTCTTGCCTTGACTAGCGCAGTATCATTTCTAGCCCATCTCAGTTTGAAATGATGTCACCATAGAGCTCTGTCACTGTTTCTTACAAGAATATGCATGTTAAGAAGCTACTTGGAAGCTTCCTAGACCTACTGCTGCTGACAAGACAACGTTGTCCAGTCCGTGATCACACTAGCACAGATGACGGGTGAAACATCAAGGATTGGGCTAGGGACAATGCTCAAAGTCTCATAAGCACAATAGCTTAAATGTGCAGAGAGGAATTCCAACTGACAGGCACACAGCAGATATACCTGCCTTGGCGCACCGCGGATGACGCATGTTGCAGTATCAACTTGTCCTGAAATTGGTCCAAAACCACCATCTTGGTCATAACTATACCTACAGGCATCCAAACGCAACACCGTCTCAACCTACGCATGCAAAATGTTTTCCCAAACACTGCAATTGATCACAATCACCGGTCTGGTATCGATTAGTGGACTCACAATAGAAAACATCCAAATCAGGCACAGGAGCCACTCCACCGAGAAAACTCTAGCAATTGCAGAAAAACTCCAGATCACAAAGGCAAGAACTTCGGACGTTGTGGCAACAATCTGGCAGATGGTGGCGGGTGGAGCTACCACTCGTTAGTGCTCCGGCGCCAGCTGGGTCTGTATCAGAGATTTGCATGAGCATGGAAATGGCCGGGTGGTCATAGTAAGATGTAAAGACAGATGAATACGACTCACATCACAACACTCCACCATGATCTGATGATACTCATGTCCATACACTTACAGAACAGACATAGGTGCATAACAAGATGCTCAACAGTCAATACTCATATATCCCACACTCAACCACTCTCAGGTAAGGGACGAAGCCTGACAAAACAAATGGCCACCATGAACTTTCCGCACCCGAGTGCCTTGGTCAGGAAGTCAGCCAGTTGTATGTTTGTGCTGGTCATCACAAACATACACAAAGTGATCGTTAAGAGTTATTTGCTTTGTGCGTGTATGAAACACATCCGAGTTCTCCGTAATAGTAGGAGCGCTCTGGTTATCAGAGTGCAAAACGATGCAACTCATGAAACAGATGATGCAACCACACCGTCTTGGCAGTCCAAGCCCCCAGTGCAACATACGCAATCTTTAATGACCTCTGTACAATGTAACCCTACTTGCCATTCTGCCACGACACAACGGTGCCACCGAGCAAGAACACGTAGCCTGGCCGACGATGCCCATCAGGGCTCCATGCCCAGTCACTATCTGTGTAGCTATCCACTTCCACTGAACACTAACATCAAAAGTAGAGTCTGAGGTATGGTGTACAGACCATGTACCGCACCACTCGCACAGCCACGTGAAGAACTCTCGTCCAAGGACACTACAAAAACTGTGCAAGGAGGTTGACTGTGATAGCAATGTTGGGCCGTGTGGTAGTGGCAAAGTACATTGAAGAGCCAATGATGTGTAAGTACATGGTCATGTCCACTATCTCCCCCAGCTGTTCTGGATTACCCACATTCAAAGCATCCTGCCTGTCAAGTGTGATGGGGGTAGAGGCTGTGGGAACTATACCAAGGAGGTCAACAGAATGCCCTTCCACAACATGGGTGTAATGTGTGTGATGCAACAAGAGTGTTCACCGTTGACTATCATGTACGATCTCCATCATGAGAAACACAACTACAGGACCAAGGTCCCTTATCCTGCAGTTAGCCTGAAGGATTACCTTGGCGTCCTTCAGGCCATCCATAGAAAGAGACCCAATCAAGAGGTCATCCACGTAGACTAGGATGGTGCTGAAGCTCTTGGCTTTATGTCTAAGGAAGAAGGACAAGCTAGCCTCCCTGTTCTCGTCACCAGCATGTGTCAATGTACTAATGATCTCCTGATTCTAACACCTTGTTGACAGCTTCGAGTCGTACAAGGCCTTGCGCAAGCGCCAAACCTTGTCAGTGATCTTGAAACCAGGTGGCTGGATCATGTGGATCTACTCCTCTAAGGTGCATTGTTCGTGTTGTTCACATCCATCTAGTAGAGCTCCTAGTCGTGGCGAGAAACAACCCCAAACGGAGCGCAAGCAGTGGTCATGAAGCCAATGAGTGCGAAGGTTTCAGTGAATTCCACACCCTCAATCTGTGATAACCCCTTGGTCTTCAAGCTACCCTTGTAGTGATCCGGTGTGTCATCAGGCTTCACCTTTTTGCGGAAGACCAAATTGGCCTGTACAGCCTTTGGCCCGGACAGGAGGTCGACAAGCTCATAGACACTTTACTCACGGATAGCTCTCAGCTCCTCACAAGAAGCACGCCACAACTCTACATCCCAAGCCAAGAGTACCTCCTTCAATGTGCCTGATCAGACATCTTTCAGGGAGAGCTTCGGGTTGGTTTGACCACGACAAGGTCAGTAGTAACATCGCAAGCAACTGAGAAATCTTGGGAGACCATCTCGTGATCAACAGGACAAGCTGGGTGTAGCTCAACGTAGTTTGCCTGGACACTCATGCTAAGGGCATACGTGTCAGGATCGTCCCTTTGAACACGATGAGTGAGGCATCTAGACACTGAGTTAGCACTCCGTTGAGCCCTAGATGCCAAATGTTGGAGACGTCCATCGGGCTAGCGAGAGTAGCCCGATGCTGAGGTGCTCACCTCATGTTGTGGAGTAGGCTACTGGATCTCACCGATAGGGGTTGTGTTCTTGCACGGAAGGGAAGAGGGTGTAGGAGGAACATGGACAGGTGCTAGCTCGTACGTAGGATGAGCAATTGCATGCCCATGGGGGTGTTATCACCGTCATGGAATCACGTGTGCCAGAGGAAACTGGCACTGGCATGGGATGAGGTGTGCCAAAGGGGACTGACGCTGGCACGGGATGAGCAATGCTAGAGGGGAATGACGATGGCAATGGATCAGGTATGCCAAAGGGGACTGAAGCAGTCACGAGATCAGCTCTACTAAAGGTAGCTGATACTAGCACGGGAACGGGTGTGCTAGAGGGGCCTGATGCTCGCATAAAGACTGATGAGGCTACAGGACCGACGACCATGATGGCCGGATTGCCCTACAACCTGCGACGGGCGTAGTGCCCGTGAGGTGGAGTCAAGATAAGTACAGTGATGAATCTTCCCTTGATCACAAAAGAGGTAATAGGTCTTGGATGTCTTCTCAAAGGAAGAAATGTCAACACCAAGGATGGGCTGTGTCTGAATGAGCTTGGACACTGTGTTTGAGCTCACGTGACGCAGGCAACGATGCACTAAGCGATGGTGCTCAGGGGAGTTCACGCCAGTCAAATACGCACGCAGAAAAGGACAACAAAGGAGGCACGGAGGGAGGATGGCGAAAGAAGCAGTACAAGTCATCAACAAAAGATGCACGGAGGACAAAAGCATGACTACCATAGGTGGAAACAGTGGCAGCATCAGGAGAATGCTCAACGGAAATACCCATCTGAGTGTGGACACAAACAGACAGCAGGTTGAGTACAAGAGAAGGAAGGTAGAGCACGTCAGAGATATACAGGGAGCCAGACGGACCATCAAAGTGCACGACCCCAATGCCCAAGATTGGAAAGGAATGACCGGATTATGTGCAAATACTTTAAAAAAAAACCCAACAGGACCGAGGACAACGAAGTCAACACGACAACAGGTCATGTGGTGAGAGGAACCAGAGTCAATGATCAAGGTACCACTTGCCTCACGACCCGTCACCCGCACCAATCAACGGGCCACAGGAAACTCTGTAGTTGCCTGCCGCTCAACAGGGACAACGGAGTCACAACAACAGCACAAATCTGAGACTCCTCCAACCATTGTGTACAATCAGGCCCGAAGTCAGCACATACAATTGACGCTCCCCCACACTCATCCTCACAAGCCATAAATGAAACAATGAAAGCAAACTGTAGACCACATTGCCACTTGCACCTCCCTGTGTCTGCAGCCAAATGATGAAGAAGCTCCGTGATGATGCGGTTGCGGGGCAATGCAGTATCCGCATCATCGGAGGCGGGTGGAAAGTAAGCTGTCGTTGTGGTCACTCGACAGTCTGGGCGGCACTAGAGGCAGTCATCCGCTAGGCATGTGCAGTCAAAAGGCCTTGCATGATCTGCCTGCATTTGAGGAGATGTGCACACTCTGTGTAGCAATGTGTGCTTCCATAGTTTTAGCAATGGAGTAAACCTCCACTCCCACTACAAGACTATTTTGGACGATACTGCTGTTGTTGTGGCCACTGCTACTACTATTGTTGCCCCTTGCCAAGGCTCCATTTACCCATCTTCCCTTGTACAATGGCAGCCACATTGTAGGAGGAGGATGACAGAGAAGAAGGTTAGGACAAGGCAATGAGGGGGGGAGGTGTCATTGTTGAGACAGTCGTTACGCCAACGAATGGACTCGCCTAATGGGTCTGGGCAGCCTCACATGTGGTAGTCCACTGTAGGTAGCACTGATGGGGCCAAGGTAGGAGCTCCATGGAAACCGATAGCTCAGCGAGAATTGCCTGATCGAAGTGGGTGAAAATGTCAAAGATCTCCATGTGGGTCCTGACCATGATGGTGGGTAGGGTCCACAGCTGAGAGTCGGCGACGGTGTCGAGGCAAGTGTAGATACACACGGCTTGCTGCCAGTAGGCTACCATCGGTTGAGAGGGATCCTACCAAAGGGAGCCAAACCCCAACAATGCGCCGGCATCGTTGCATGGGTCTTGACTGCAAGTAGGGTCAGGACCAACTCCTAACTGCGGCAAGGATCTGCTCCAATGACTGTATCAGGGGCATCTAGGAATTGGCGGAAGTTGAAAACATCTTGGGAAATGGTGTAGAGCAAGCCGCACATGGCTCTTGTCGCAACCTACGCCTGGCGGGGGTCGGCTGTTTGATACTGGCTCAAGTAGTACGGCAAAACGCCCTCCTCATCAGCCCACACCTAGAAGAGGGTCTCCCAGGCGTTGAACCCAACATTGCTATCGTAGTATGGTGATGGGGTCTCGAAGTCATTCGGGCGTCGATTCGTTGACTGGAAGACCTCAAGGGTACGCTTGAGCGCATGGGGAATAAAAAGTCCATCGAAGCACAAGCCAAGAGAGAAGCACTGTGAGAATGAAGGCGTAGACATCCCTGAGTCCTATGCAAGAGTGGTGCATTGACCCAACTGGAGATCGTCCATCCCCTTGATGGCCTCTTGCCGTTGGAGGCCAGAAACATGGCGACCGGGCACTCCAAGGCATCTTAGCTGCTGTTTTTGACCAACGTTATTCTAACTACTACTGTCTTCTTGTGTTGGAAGATGTTTCTGCACGCCCTCCAACTACGCGCCCTACTGGTGAACATTCTGTTGTGGTGCTACGGCAGCGCCTGGCAAACGCGTTCTACTTTTCCTCGCCAGGCGCCATGTGGGGTGCTAAGTAGGGTAAAACACAAAAGTGATGATATTGACAATCCAGCTCCATCAATAAAGGATTTGATTGCTAGAAAAACTTGATGTCTCAGCCAAAAATGTGGCCAAATGTTGGTGCCGATGTCATCATCCATGATGATGACATCAGCATGAAGGTTTTGCAAATGCACCAAAATTTGGAGCAATGATGCAGGAGGCAATGTTGAATGCAATGAAGGTGGTTTTCCAAGAGAAAAAAAAAAAAACTAAAATAAATACAAAAACGTCACGTTTTCTTGTTTGTCCGAAAATCCAAACCATTATAGATCTGAGATCAAATTTTGAATTCTTGTCGACTACAAGGCGCCAAAGATAGCACATGCATTGGAGAGCTCAGGACTTGAGCTTTCCAACCAGCCCTCACACGCCCAAAATGGTGGTCAATCGTGGACGTCCCGCTCTTGAACGTCCGGGGGGTGGTAAGTGTGACCTGAAATGAAACTTCAAAGAAGCTTCACATACGGTCTAGCACCACCACGTGCTTGAACTGCTAGTGGACAGGGTTGGGCAGCCCATTGCTGCCTCTGTGGCGATGGCGTGATGATGCGACTTCAGCTTTCATTGTAATGATGTCTCTACTGTTGCTACGTGCTACAATGTGTCACCGTGGCGTGGTGGGTCGTCCTAGGACCCGTGGCTGCAGGTGTGACTCTTACGGTTGCCACCACTACTACCTCTCTGTTGTGCAACTCAACGGGGTATGCCTTGCTGCTCTGATACCATGAAAAGCTACCTAGAAGCTTCCTATCACTATTGCTACTGACGGGGCAACATTGTTGAATCAACGATCGCACTAGCACAGAGGGCGGATGCAGACACAACAAGGATTGGGCCAGGCGAGACGCACAGAGTCTCATAAGCAAAATGGCTTCAATGTGCAGAGACGGATGTCAACTGAAAAGCACATAGGATACATACCTTACGTAACGCATGACGGGTGACCACGCGGCAGTGTTAGTTTGTCCTAAAACCGGCCCAAAACAACTGCTTTCGTCGTAACTATGTGCACAGGCATCCAAATGCAACATTGTCTGATTTGACAGATGCAAAATCTTGACCCGAAAGCTACGCACAGGTCCGGCATTAATCAATGGACACAATGCAAAATATGCCAATCAGGCTCAGCAGCCTGTTCACCGAATCCTAGCGATTATAGAAAAAATACAGAGCACCCCAATAAGCACTCAAAACGACGTGGCAGCTATCTAGCAGGTGTTTGTGAGAGCCGCCACATGTTGGTGCTCGGACGCCAGCAGGGTCCGTATCATGGATCTACACGAGCATGGACACGACCAAGTGGTCACTTTAAGCTGTACAGACATACGGACACGACTCACATCACAACACATGTGGCTGCCAATCCAGACTTTTCTTGAGTTTGGACTGATAACAAATGAAATGCAACTAATTCCAATCATGCCACCATGATCAACTATGTCCGTGAAGTAAGCCTAATACAACAGATATCCCCCTCTATGCATTGTATACAAGGATGTTGGTTTTTTGTCTCATATCTCTCACTTGCACTCTATTGTGTCCTCCCGGCTTTTGTACATCGGTGTGCAGATGACTGACAGCGAGACGCAACGCTGATGGAGTGTCATCCGGTGGAGCCGATGCATGCCGAGGCCTACACGCAGTTTGCTGGAGCCTCCTCCCTCCTTCCTACTCAGCTCCATCGGCAGACCTCCTCAGCGGTTGTGCCGCCGGCAGGCACTGTTGCCGCATATGTTGCCTGCACACGTCTAGCGTCGTGTTTGACGGCACTATTGTGTTTGCAGCACCACATCATGCCCTGCGTCCAAGTTTCATGATTTTCTGGCAATGTTGATACCGGGGGTTAGCGTAGACGCTACCTGGGTTTAGGCAGCCATAACTTCTCAGTGCTGTTTTTCGAGCTAATACTGACTGCATGAATGCATTTGGAGCATGCGTATAATGGTATGGTCCAGTTTTCAGGCAAAACGAACAACGTCCGGGCTTGGGTCGTCGGCCGTCTGGCAGGGCTCACCGAGAAAACCTGCCTGCCTGAAAATAGAGCTATTTTCTGATTGGTTGGTGAACAGAGTAACAAGAGCTACAGAGCTAGGGTAGGCTACTTCTTGAAGGGGTCTCCCATTGTGTCTCATTCTTCACTCCTAATCAGTTACTTCCAGTTTTCAGCTGCTTTCTGGGACTAACACTAGTAACAAACCCAGAGCACCCAGACTTGAACTCTAAAGCGACAGACTGAGAGGGTAGCAGACTAAGCAACGAGCATAGAAGCCCGCACGCTGCATCAACAACGCTGCTGCTCAAACCTGCTCCCTAGGATCTCCAGCTTGGTATCAGAGCCAAAGCGTAGCAGCAGCATCACAAGACTAGCGTACAGGTGCCAGACACCGCAGGCAGACCCCATACGCACCAGTGCAAGGGAAATGCTGCCGGATTTTTTTCGGCAACATTGACCAGCCCAATGGCAGCGTCAAAATTTTCCCCACAGCCAATGGGCCAGGGGAAATGCTGCCAGATTTTTCCAGTAACACTGACCTCCACGCGTGACGCGAGAAGGTGAGTGGCCAGCGACGTCACGCATCACGACAACAACGCACGTCGACCAGGTGTGACCGTGCTGCAAGAAGCCACAGCAACAACAGCTTGCAGCAACAGTGACCACTTGCAGCAGCAGCTAGCAGCAGCTGTACTCAGCAGCAGCAGCCGGAAGCAGCAGCAGCTCACGGCAGCTTGCAGTAGCTTGCAGAGGCAACAGCCCGTAACAGCTTGCAGAGGCGGCCCGTAGCAGCAACAAGCAGCAGTAGCAGCCGGCTGCAATAGCAACAACAGCGAGCAGCAGCCAGTAGAAGCCTACAACAGCTAGCATTAGCAGATGAAGCAGCAGCTGCAACAACAGCCAGTAGCAGCCTGTAGTAGTAGTAGTTGTAGCTCGCAACAGCAGCAAATGCAGCTACAGTTGCTCGCAGCCCACTGCCCATAGCGAGCACAGAGCTGCAAGGAGTGTGCTTGCTGCTCGCAGCCCGCAACAAGCAGCAGGCAGGGAGAAGGGAGCTTGCTGCTAGCTGCTTACTGCTCGTGGCTCGTAGCGAGCAGCGAGCCCGCTGTGACGACCAAGCAGGAAAAAAAGAAAAATCAAAAAGAGAAGAAAAAAATTCCCCGCCCCACAGGTGACTCTGCAGCTGCTGCTTCTACTACCACGGCCACTACAGCAGCCACAGCAGCCGTTGCAGCACGTAGTAGCTCAGCAGCAGCAACGGCTGTTGTAGCAGCCATCGCAATAGCAACAGCAGCAGCAGTAGCGACATCAGGACCAGTAGCAGTAGCAACAGCTGTAGCAGCAGACCTGCAGAAGCAATAGTAGCAACAACAACAACAGTCGTATCAGCAGCAGTAGCATCAGCTACAGCAACAGCAGTAGCCGCCCTGCAACTAACACAACAGCGGTTTCAATAATAGCCACTGCTGACATCAGTAATTTTTCAACAAACTTCACTGCTGACGTCACAAGCAACAACAAAAAGTTAGTAGCAACTCTGTAGATAACATAGCAACAGCTGCTAAAGTCAACCATCCTAGGCTAGCATCACTACTGACATCACTGCCGACATCAGCAGCACAAAGAGGAAAAAGAGGGAATAAAAGGGTGGAACAAAAAGGGCCAACAAACATTATGGCTACTAGCCCCAGTGGGCAAGGGTCCTCCTCTGTTGGGGGGGGGGCTAGCCCCCCTTTCCTACAGTAGCTACAACAGCTGCAGCAGCACCTGTAGCGACAGCTTCAGCAGCAACAGCAGTAGCAACAGCAACAATAGCAGCCGCAGTAACTACATTAGCAGCAGCAGCAGCCGTAGCAGCCACAGTAGCACCAGCATCAATAGCAACAGTAGCAACAACAGCAGCACCAACAGTAGCAGCAGTAGCAGCAACAACAACAACAACAATGGTAGTACCAACACCCTGTAGGCTCTGTTGTTGGTCATTTTGACTCGACAGATCCACTTTTCGCTTTGCGCCATCAGCTCGCAATGCTAACAGAGTAGCTAACGGCATTACAGCTGTCGCCACCACCATCGTTGCAGTAGCCACCGCTGTAGCAACAGCAGCCGCCATCGTAACAATCGCACCAACGTCAGCAAGCACCATTTGTTCCACCCGAATACGCGAGCCCTACGGTCTCCTATGCCATGCAATACTTGCTGCAGCAACACACTTTGCCCCGACAACAGACACTGACGTCAGTCCTAGGCCCCACTCTGGGTGCCGGCCGCAGGCCAAAGGACTTCGAAACCCCCTCCTCCGCCGTCGCTTCAGGCTGGCGACCAGTTCCAAAACTGGGAACTCAGCATCCGGATCTGGACACACAGTGAAAGCCTATGGTCTTACTATGTCCTGCCCTTCACCTCCACCCAGGCCGACCAGGTCTATGACGCCGGTCATGGCGTACCTGTCCTCGTTCTTGTGGCCCTTCCAGCCGCACGCTTCGCCCTTGAGCCCTTCCTTGGCGACCTCACCACTGGCGCCCTCCTTGACCCAGCAGTAGCCTAGCACAAACTCATGCACCCTCATCGCCTGTCTAGTGACGTTGAGACCAGCTGCCTGCTCCGAGAGTTCAACTCCCTCTGCATGGGGGAGACCGAGATGGTCACCTCCTATTGGCAGCACGCAAAGGACCTTCTCCGCCACCTCAGAGACACCACGCCACCCCCTCTCTCCATGCTCTTGCCCATCCATCTTGGCGCCACTAACCCCTTCTCCGACATCTTCGTCCACTACTCCTACGACATTCTTGCCAGGATGGCTGCCCAGGTTACCCTGGGCGTACGAGCTCTTCCTCCGCATCGAGGAAGCTCGTGAGGAGTCACACGTCCATCACACAAAGTCCCTCGCCTCTCCTGTTGTCGCCTCTTTTGTCGTCGTCTCAGTGGCTATCACCGCCTCAGTAGAAGCACCATCTTCCTTTGCCCCCTCGTCTGGCAAGAAGAACAAAAAGGGCAAGAAGGACAAAGGGCCTGAGCAGCAGACTAGCAGATCAGGTAGCGCCAGCCTTGTCTGCCACAACTATGGCCAGTCAGGACACCGGTGGTATACGTGTCCACTCCCGATTGACGACGCTCGCGTCATCACCACCATGTGTTGCCAGCGCGAGCGTCGCCTTGCCACCAATGCTATGACCATTGCTCCTCCTGCCGCATCAGCGCCGCTCACGACGGCCCCATCGCAGCCTCCTCCACAGCCGTCCGCACCTGCTCCTCCATTCGTGGCACCTTCCTTTCCCTTCCTTGACTCCGACGCCGTCACGCCGTAGTCGGTCTACTCCTTTGGATCCTCCACCGGCGAGCGCGAACTGGAGAAGTTCATCACCTTTCAGCTCGGCCTTCCTCGCCCTCCTCCCTAGGGAAGTGCAAGTTGTGTAGTTGCCAGTTCCTCCTCGCCCTGCATGACACAGTTTGTGCTACGGTCATGTCATGTATCTCCGTCCGTCCCGTCCTCAGCCATGCCTTGTTTTCCTGATCCTCTTCATGACAATGTCTCCTGGCTAGATGACAGGCACTTTCGGTTCGCCCCTCCGTCAACTTTGTCAGCGTCGTCCGCCCATTGCCGTGTGACTGTGAGCGACCTGTCCACACCCGTCTAGGATTCGTTAGAGACCTGGATCATCGACTCCGAGGCCACGCATCACATGACAGCCTCACGCGAGGCCTTCACTAATCTTGGTCCCGACACTGATTTTTCCGGGGTTCGGACGGGCTTTTGTCAGACATTACCCATTCGTGGTGTCGGCATCGTTTGTTTTTGTGGTCCAGTTCGTGATGTCTTCTAAACTCATGTTCTCTTTGTTCTTGGCCTTGAGCTCAGCCTCCTGTCTCTCACCGCCCTTGATCGCATGAGCATGGACGTTTTGCATTTGCGTGATGTAGACACTGTGTTGTTGCGTCCGTCTAGTCATGTCTTTTTGCATGCCACCGCCCATGGAAACTTGTGGCACGTACAACGCCTGTCGGTCTCTACCTTTGCCTCCTTGTCGGTAGATACTGGCCACGTGTTTATTACCAGTACCCTGTCTTTGCAGCACATGCGTCTTGAACATCGCCGCCTCTGTCACGTCCACTCTGTCGTTGTTGACAGCATGATTCACACACAATCGGCCACGGGCCTTGACTCAACCTCCTTTCCTCTGTTGTGTCCCACCAAGTGCATTGATTACACTCAAGGCAAGATGCACCGTTCCACCCACCCCCTCACTGCCTCTCGAGCGTCCGTCCACTCAACCTGGTTCACTCTGATGTCCTAGATCCCCTCCTGACAGAGTCAGTCGGCGAGCACGGTAGTTATGTCTTGACTCTTACGGACGACTATTCTCGCTTTCGCTAGGTCTTCTGCCTTTGGAAGAAGGGCAATGTCGCTCCCACCATTTGCGACTGGCTTGTTTGCGCTGAACGCGAATATGGTCGCCCTCTCTGCCGCTTCCGTTCTGATCATGGGGGTGAGTTTCTGGGGGAAACAAAACTCTTCCTTGCCTCCTGTGGTGTCCATCATGAGACGTAGGCGCCTTACACCCCAGCCCAAAATGTCATCTCTGAGCGATGGAACCGCACCATGGCCGACGCCATCCGCACAATGCAAGTCCCATCCGGCATCTGTGCCAGCTTCTACTCTGAGGCCATGACCTACATGACGTGGTTCTGGAACCGGATTGCTCACGGACCCATTCCTCGTTAGTCCACCCCATACAAGCACTGGTGTGGAGAACGCGCCGACTTGCGTCCGGCCCGTGTCTGGGGCTGCGTAGCCATCGTGTGGTTGCCTGCTCCGCACCAGGTGGCAAGCTCGAGTCTTACGGTCGTCCGTACACCGTCCTTGGCGTCTCACATCAGTCAAAGGCATGGTGTTTCTTGGATCCCACCCGACACTTCATCGTCAAGTCTCGTGATGTCCTCTTCTTTGAGGACCTGTTTCCTCGCGAGCTCATTCGATCCGGCGCATCGATGTTCCTCCCGTTGCGTGGGGGACTGGTGGGTCCGTCCTCCGTCCAGTCGCATCCGGGCGTTCCATTGTTTGCGCCTGCGGTCCGTCTTCGCCGACTACCCCATCTGTGTCCGAGAGCCCCTCAGAGCCAGCTGCCCCATCCGTGTCCGACGACCCCTTAGAGCCGGCTGCCCCGTCCGTGTCTGCCAGCCCCTCAGAGCCGGTTGCCCCGTCCGTGTCCACCAGCTCCTCATGGTCGACTGCCCCGTCCATGTCTGCCAGCCCCTTAGAGCCGTCTGCCCCATCTGTGTCTGCTAACCCATCAAGGTCGGCTGTCCCATCTATGTCCGACAACCCCTCAAGGTCGGCTCCCTTGTCCATGCCCACCAGCCCCTTGGGGCCGGCTGCCCCGTCCGTGTCCGCCAGCCCCTTAGGTCGGCTGCCCCATCTATGTCCCACAGTCCCTTAGGGCCACCTGCCCTGTCCGCGTCCGACAGCCCTTCATGGCCCGCCGCCCTGTCCGTGTTTTCCAGCTACTCAGGGCCGGCTGCCTCGTCTATATCGGCCCGCTACACACATGGTCCAGGCGGGAGCCTCAGACCCAGGCCGATAGTGAGCATGAGGAGAACTGTACGATTCAAACGGGACCGGAATCACTTCAAATGGTCAAGTGTGGACTAAGTTAGGATTCAGTGAAGGAGGGCGTCCATGGCGTCCCTTCCATCTCCTTGCTCATCGACGTACAAGAGTACCTACGGGTGAGTCTCGCTGATCGAGCTCACCCAGCGGCCAGCGAGCGAAGCTCGCTGGCTCGCTCCCAAAGCTCGAGGGCAAAAGTCCCTCGAGCCCCAAAGCCTAAAACAGCCACAACTAAGTTTGTGTCTAAACTAAGGCAAACAAACGTATCATCAACTAGCTAAGAGGACTAAACTAGGTCTGTAAACATAAATCAGAGCAATGGAGTGAAACAAGCACGTGGGCCATAAATCTAGCTCTTGGCTCCCACGACTGGCATGGGCTATGCTGAAGAGAGGGAGACGAGCACGTGGGTGA
>SZWC01002050.1:55629-72685 GCA_023375785.1 Penium margaritaceum | reverse complement strand
CTAGTACATGGGTGGAGGCCCCTGCTCCACTGTGAATGGTACTGGGAACTGCTGTGAGGGTAGGCCAAAGGTGGCTGCACCAAAGGGAAATGGTGCACGTGCCCCCCCCGGCGCATGTGTCGACCAGGCAGGCTGGTGGAGCTGCTGTCGAGGCTGGGGACGCAGCTGCGGCAAAAATGGCTGCTGATGCTGATGCTGCTGCTGCTGAGGGGAAGATGTCATAATGCGCTGGAGCTCGGGGCACGCCCGCCAGTAGTGCCCCTCCTGCCCACAGTAGTTGCATGTGCGCCCTCCTGCGCCTCGTCCACGACCGCGCCCTCCTCCTGACTGTACGCCACGACCTCCTCTGCCGCCTCCCCAACTCCGACCTCCTGTGTATCCTGACCCAGAGCGCTCTGTCGAGGCGGCCTGGTGCACAAAAGCACTCGCTGCTGGCGCTTCCGCCTCTCGCGCCTCACCACGGAGGATGTCCTCATAGTGGCGAAGCTCCTCAAACACCTCTGCCAAGTCTGTACTTTCGATGTCTGTAACGCGCAGTCGCCGCAGTAGGTTGCGGCGGAACTCTCTGTATGGCTCGCCCAGGTGAAGAAGTACTGGGTCCAGCCACTCCAGAATGGAACATGGAGCGCCCAACCCTAGAATCCGACGGCGGATGTCCATGGCTGCATCCCAGTAGTCAGCTATGGACGCTCCTGGCTTGGGATATAGTTGGCGCAGCCGATCGCGGAGTGAAATGACGAGCGCCATGCCTCTCTCTTCATGACGGGTGGCAAGGTGTTGCCACGCCTCGTGTGGTCGTGGAGCACTGCTGCGCGGATTGGTTGGGTCCTCCCCTTTGCCACCAAAGCGCAGGTGGCGTATTGCGTAAGCCTGCTCGTCAGGGAGGGCCCGTACGAGGGCGTTGAAGGCGCGTAGGAGCACGCGCTCATCAGCGTCATCGGTTGGTGGGGTGAGGTACAGCTCTTCTAAGCCGTGTTCCGCCGCCCAGGCAAGGAAGATGTCCTTCCAGGCCAAAAAATCACGGGCACCTAGCGGGGGAGGGGTCAAGTCCTTTTGGGACATGACTTTCGTTAGATCCTCCCACGTCACGGTGCCGGATGTGGCGGTCGCTTGATGTGCCGGTTGACTTCCGGCATGTTGACTGGCGGCAGGACCAGAGGTGCCTGCCGCCGCGGAGCCTGCGGCACTCATGATGGGTGCCGGGGTCTCGTCGTCGCGTTTTTCGCTTGGAGCAACAAGGGAGGGTGTGCTAGCGGATCACTCCCGCACTCTAGCCTACACCCCTTCTGTGTTAGGACCTATCCACGCTGCTGCGGCCTCGTTTCTGTGCCGGGGTCGCCCCGGTGCTCTCCCTCGTCCGCGGACGTGTGGGTAGGTGGGGTGGCTTGGCAGACCTCGTCCCCTTCAGTCACCCTCGTGCACCTCTCCGGCTGCCCTACCACTCTACACGGCCCTGGCAGCCCTTCGCGCTTCACTTCGGCGGCTCGGATCTGCTCCAACGGCGTCATAGGCCGCCGCGGACTTCCGACGCCCCTCACACGGCCGCCACGCAATTCCGTGTTTTCCTCACGCGGCGGAATACTTCAGCCTGCGATCACAGCTCTGATACCATGAGGAGAACTGTACGATTCAAACGGGACCGGAATCACTTCAAATGGTCAAGTGTGGACTAAGTTAGGATTCAGTGAAGGAGGGCGTCCATGGCGTCCCTTCTATCTCCTTGCTCATCGACGTACAAGAGTACCTACGGGTGAGTCTCGCTGATCGAGCTCACCCAGCGGCCAGTGAGCGAAGCTTGCTGGCTCGCTCCCAAAGCTCGAGGGCAAAAGTCCCTCGAGCCCCAAAGCCTAAAACAGCCACAACTAAGTTTGTGTCTAAACTAAGGCAAACAAACGTATCATCAACTAGCTAAGAGGACTAAACTAGGTCTGTAAACATAAATCAGAGCAATGGAGTGAAACAAGCACGTGGGCCATAAATCTAGCTCTTGGCTCCCACGACTGGCATGGGCTATGCTGAAGAGAGGGAGACGAGCACGTGGGTGAGGCAGAGGGAGGTGCGCAGTGCTTGCCCACTTGTGGCGCGTGCGCTCACTGTGCGTCGCCTCCGCTCTCTGTATCAGCATGCCCTGCACACTCATGACCACCACAGAGGAAAATATATACAGAGGAGAGAATTAACAGAGCACTCAGGCTGCCTCCTCACGTCCTCCCACTCCACGAGGCTCCTCACCTCATGTCAGATCCACACCCACGATCGTGAGTGGGGACCCTGGCACCAAGGCACAAGGCTTGACCACACTGTTAGTCATCGCACATCTACATCCAGGGTTAGCTCTGGGCTATGCCTTGCTCCATCAGAAGCACCGGTATGTCCTTGCGGCCACACTCACGCGCATGCCAGAAGGGGTGCGTGACGTGCACGCCCTCACTGTCCGCCTAATGGAGCAACCACAAAACCCAGCCACCCTATGTTAGGCTCGGATGTATCCTCAGGCCGCTGACTAGCTTGCAAACAATCGGCAACATCATGTCTATGAGCTCGTGGAGCTCCCTCTGGACTGTAAAGCCATCGGCGCCAAGTGGGTTCTCCGGCGAAAATGGAAGCCAGACGGGTCCCTGCACAAGTACAAGTCCCGTCTCACAACCAAGGGGTTTGCTCAGGTCCCTTGGATCGACTATGACCAAATGTTTTTCCTGGTCGGTTGGTTCTCCACCAGCCGGACTTTGTTCAGCCTGGTCGCCCAGCACGGGTGGGAACTGCATCAGATGGATGTAAGTAACGCCTTCCTCCATGGCTTACTGGAGGGCGAGGAGCTCTACATGGTGCAGCCTCCAGGCTTTGACAACGGATTCAGCAAGGTCTAGAAGCTACGGAAGGCCCTCTATAGCTTGAAGCAGTCACAGTGTTGCTGGAACCAGGAGATCGGTCGTACGCTTTTTAGCGGTGGCCTCCTTCGTAGCTCTGACGACCCCGCGTTATTCATCAGTCCGCGAGGTCAGACTCTCGTCGCTGTCTTGGTCTATGTCGACGACCTAATCATCACATCACTGGATGCAGCTGCCATCCAGCGGGTCAGGGACATGCTGCACGCTGCCTACCAGATGAAGAACCTCAGTCCAGCACGAGTCTTTCTTGGCATGGAGCTTGAGGATGACCGCTCAGTGGGCATCCTGCATTTCCATTAGGCCGCCTACGTCCAGACCCTATTCGGGCGCTTCTCTGAGGACATGCCTCTCGTGCCGAGAGAATCCTCATCCATGTTGCCCGAGGGTCAGGCGATGCTCAAGAGTTCTGATCCAACCATGGTGGGGGGCCCAATAGACGTGACCATGTATTTGCGTGTCATCAGGTCACTCATGTTCCAGGCCACGACGACACATCCAGACATTGCATTCGCCTTCAACCTCCTCGCACAGTTCTCTCAGGAGCCACGTCACATCCACTTTGAGGTCGCGATCCGAGTCTTGCGCTACGTCGTGTCTACCCCACAGCGAGGCCTCATGTTCCATCAACAACTGTCCAATGTGACGATGGGATACACCGACAATGACTGGGCCGACAGTCCGGACGATAGGAGTCAAAACGGCTGAATCTTCCTGGTTGGCAGAACAGTTGTACCCTGGAGCAGCGGCAAACATGGCAACATTGCACGCAGGATTGTTGAGGCTGAGAATGTGGCCTTTGGTTCTGGTGCGTGTGAGAACGTGTGGCTGCACCGCCTACTGTCCAAGTTGCATCAGTCGGTCTTGTCCATCACGTTGCACTGTGACAATGAGAGTGCTATGGCCATTGCTGTCAATGACGACGTGCACCACACTCGCACAAAGTACATCAATGTCGAATATCACAATATGCGTTTGTTGTTGCATAATGCCAGCATCAACATTGTGTGTGTTGACACAGCACGGCAGTTGGCTGATTTCCTGACCAAGGCACTAAAGAGTGACTCGTTCAAGAAGGCTGTGAGTGCACTTGGTATGTGTCCGTGAGGTTCTCTCTCTCCATCTGGCCTCCCGGTCTCTGTGTTGTCTGCCAGTCCATGTGTACTGCGCTTGTGAGTCATGTGGGAGTGTTGGTTTTTTGTCTCACATCTCTCACTTGTACTTTGTTGTGTCCTCCCGGCCTGTGTACATCGACGTGCAGATGATTGACGGCAAGACGCGATGCTGATGGACTGTTATCAGGTGGAGCCGACACACGCCGAGGCCTACACGCAGTTCGCTGGAGCCTCCTCCCTCCTTCCTGCTCAGCTCCATCGACAGACCTCCTCGGCGGTCGTGCCGCCGGCAGGCACTGTCGCCGCATGTGCTGCCTGCATGGGTCTAGCGTCGTGTTTGACTGCACTATTGCCTTTGCAGCGCCATGTCATGCCATGGGTCCAAGTTTCATGATTTTCTGGCACTATTGCTACCAGGGGTTAGTGTAGACGCTACCTAGGTTTATGCAGCCATAACTCCTCACTGACATTTTTCTAGCTGATTGTGACGGCATGACTACGTTTGCAGAGTGCGTAGTATGGTATGGTCCAGTTTTGAGGCAAAACGGACAACGCCCGGGTTTGGGCCGTCGGCCGTCTTGCAGGGCTCGCCGAGAAAACCTGCCTGCGTAAAAATAAAGTTATCTTTTCATTGATTGGTGAACTGAGTAACAAGAGCTACAGAGCTAGGGAAGACTAGTTCTTGGAGGGGTCTCCCATTGTGTCTCACTCTTCACTCATAATCAGTTACTTCCAGTTTTCAGCTGCTTTCTGGCGCTAACACTGGCACGCGCGTTTCAGAGTAACAAACCCAGAGCACCCAGACTTGGACTCTAGAGCGGCAGACTGAGGGGGTAGAAGATTAAGCAACAAGGGTAGAAGCCCACACGCTGCATGAATAACGCTGCTGCCCCAACCTGCTGCCTAGGATTTCCAGCTTAGTGCTCTAGGTTTGTCACTCAGAAACGCGCGCGCAAGTGTTAGCGCCAGAAAGCAGCTGAAAACAGGAAGTAACTGATTACGAGTGAAGAATGAGACACAATGGGAGACCCCTCCAAGAAGTAGCCTCCCCTAGCTCTATAGCTCTTGTTACTCAGTTTACCAACCAATCAGAAAATAGCTCTATTGTCAGGCAGGCAGGTTTTCTCGGTGAGCCTTGCCAGACGGCCAACGGCCCAAACCATGGCATCGTCCGTTTTGCCTGAAAACTGGACCATATCATAATGCACATGCTGCGAACGTAGTCGTGCGGTGAAAATCAGCTAGAAAAACAGCGCTAAAACGTTATGGCTCCCTAAACCAAGGCAGTGTCAACGCTGACCCCCGGTAGCAACAGTGCCAAAAAATTATGGAACTTGAACCCAGGGCATGACGTGGCACTGCAAACGCAACAGTGCAGTCAAACACGACGCTGGATGCGTACAGGCAGCATATGCAACGATAGTGCTTGTCTGCAATACCATCGTCAAGGAGGTCTGCCGATGGAGCTGAGCACAAAGGAGGGCAAAGGCTCCAGCGAACTGCGTGTAGGCCTCAGCGTGCATTGGCTCCACAGGATGACACTCCATCAGCGTCGCGTCTCGCCGTCAGTCATCTACACGTCGATGTACACAAGCCGTTACGACACAACAGAGTATAAATGAGAGATTTGAGACAAAAAACCAATACTCCCCCATGACTCACAAGCGCAGTGCACATGGATGGGCAGAGAGCACAGAGACAAGGAGGACAGATGGAGAGAGAACCTCACGGACGCACACCAACTGCACTCATAGCCTTCTTGAACGAGTCACGCTTCAGTGTCTTGGTCAAGAAATCAGCCAATTGTTGTGCTGTCTCAACCCACACAATGCTGATGCTGGTGTCATGCAACGGTGAATGCACATAGTGATACTCAACATTGATGTGCTTTGTACGAGTGTGGTGCACGCCGTCATTGTCGGGAATGGCCATAACACCGTACTCCCACATAAATTCGTAATACTTTCTGTGGAGGAATTAGTTTCTGGCTTTTTTCAACCAACTGGGATCACGTTTTGGGCCTGTCTCAAATTGTCTTGGTGAGGAACTGCACTCATAAGTTCAAAACGCCGCGATCGACCCCTTGTTGGCACAAAGCGAGGTTTGGCTGCCCGAGTTCGGAGTGCTGAACTCAAACAGACAAATCAACGGTACCCGTCGTTTGTCGCTCTCAGTTGCACCAGCAATTCTCGCCGTTGTGACTGCTGGCCCGCCGTCGCACTATCGGCCCCCGATTGCGCTACGACAGGCCAGCAGTCACCTCGGCATTTTCCGCCCGTCTAAAATGGACGGGATTCGAGCAGGATTTTTTCTGGATTTAATCGAAGGGATGCAAAGAAATTATGGGCCGCTGCCAAACAGACCAGAGCAGACTTTCAGACCGGTCCCAGATTAAAAACAATTTTTTAATCTCTGAATTTAGGCGAGAGTAGGGTACTCTCATTGTCACAGTGCAACCTGATGGACGAGACTGACTGACGCAACTCGTACAACAAGTGGCGCAGCAACACGCTCTCACACGCACCATAACTAAGGGCCACATACTCAGCATCGGCAGTGATGCGCACGTAGTTACCTGGAAACTTCCTAGGCTGAATGTGTGAGAGGAAGCAATCACGTGCGAGAACCACACAACGCCATGGATGCGGAAAGTTTGCCTTGATTAGCTCGGGCACAACCAAAGACAAAAAGAGTGGGGGGGAGCGAGCGAGACTTAACAACCAGTGAGTGTGCACACGCCACGGGCATCACACCCAAGCGAGCCACACCGCCACCCGGGGGTCGAGCCCGACCGCTCGGCATAAAACCGAATGGTGGCTACTCACCAATACACGGGCGAACCCGGCATGGTGGCCCCCTAAGGATCAGCACCCGGGTAATGCACCTCCCCCACAAAACACTCAAGGCTAAGCAACATGATGCAGGGCACGGCAGGAAAATGTACGGGCCCTAGCATCAACTGCATCACAGCATCATAGAGAATCATGGAAAGTCAGACAATGCCCACGCGTGTGTCAAGAGACGCCCCGGGGTCAAGCAGCAACATCATGAGTTCGTCCATGGCTTCTGACAGAGCTAACACGCCTGTTGCTTCCCACGTAGAGCCGTTGTCACTCAATCTATACAAGTGTGTATATAGTGTGTGGAGGCAAGAGGGCAAAGAGTTGTGAGCGGTCAACAAACTTCAACGCTCCCCCATGACCCGCAGACAACCAACTCACACACATGGGAGCACCACAAGAGGAATCACGAGGGGTGATAGAGACATATAGGACACAATCAGCCTGGATCATGTGGACAAACGAGACCAACATAGTGAACAGTACTGTTGAACACATTACGACTGAGGGCCTTTGTGAGAAAGTCAGCTCTCTGAGACCGTGTATCCACCCAAGTGACCTGGACAATGCCAGCAGCAATGCACTCGTGAACAAAATGGTGCTCCACCCTGATGTGCTTGGTGCGTGAATGATGCATGCCTCTGTTTTCAGCAATGGCCTTTCTGCTTTGGTTGTCACAGCGCAGAGTGATGCAACGGATGGGTACACACAGTTGCTGCAGCAGAGAACACAGCCAGATAGCCTCACACATGCCTGCACCAAGAGCAACATACTCAGCCTCAGTGGTGCTGCGAGCAACACACCCTTGTTTGCCACTTTTCCAAGAGACTGCAGTGCCACCGACAAGAAAGATGTAGCCTGTTTGACTGCGAGCATCAGAGTCGTGTGCCCAGTCACTGTCTGTGAAGCCGTCATCCACGACTTAGGGTTGTGCACGAAAGTACAGCTCGATCCGAGGGGTGAAGAGGGCGTTGCGTACTACCCGCAATGCTGCCTCAAGATGGCGCTCACGGGGACACCAGGAGAACTGGGAAAGAAAGTTCACGACAAATGCCACATCAACACGAGTGGTTGTGGCAAGGTACATCAAAGAGCTTATGATGTGAAGATAATCGGTCACATCAACCGTCTCCCCCACTGTGGACACTTCTGAAGACTTCAGTAAGGACTGACCAGCGGGTGTCATGGGAGTGGACACAGTGGGGATGGATGTGAGGAGCAGAGCAAATCGCTCCCCCAGGCTGCGTACGTATGCAGCCTGGTGGACGTGCGAGGTGCGGCGCTCCTGGTCTCGCTCCAACTCCATGCCAAGAAAGACTCGAGCCGGACCAAGATCCTTCATCTTGTATGTCGCCTGAAGCAGAGCCTTGGCTGCCGCGACAGAGGCGGCGTCAGGAGAGGCAATGAGGAGATCATTCATGTACACAAGGATGGCGACAAGTGGCTTGGTGGGTCCACTGAGGAACAGTGCTGGGTTCATAGTGCTTCGTCTGTAACCTCCCTTTTCAAGGATAGCTGTGATCACTTGGTTCCAACATCGTGGGGACTGTTTCAGGCCATAGAGGGCCTTGCGCAAGCGCCATACCCGGTTTGTTCCATCTGAGAAGCTAGATGGTTGCACCATATAGATCTCCTCCTCCAGCCTACCATGGAGGAAGGCGTTGTTGACATCCATCTGCTCAAGCTCCCAGTCATGTTGAGCAACCAGGCCTAAGAGAGCCCTGGCCGTGGTGTATTGACCAACTGGGGCAAAGGTCTCGTCAAAGTCAACACCAAGGATCTGAGAGAACCCTTTTGCGGAGAGGCGTGCCTTGTATCATTCAACCATGTTGTCAGGGTTCAGTTTGCGACGATACACCCACTTTTCCACATCTGCCTTGCGACCCGGTGGGAGGTCGACAAGCTCGTACACACTATGCTCATAAAGTGCATCAAGCTCGGCCTTCATGGCCTCTTCCCACAACAATGCGTCGGAGGCCGTGTATGCTGCCCGTACAGTCAGGGGCTCAGGTGGCAGAGGGGACAGTCCAGCGGCAGCAAAGCATAATGTAACATACCCAGCAATAATGAGGATAGGGCTTAGTGGAACTCCTCCTCAACAAGGGAGTACCCAAGTGCGGTGATAGGATGGATGAAGG
Organism: Penium margaritaceum; assembly: GCA_023375785.1. Taxonomy (NCBI): domain Eukaryota; kingdom Viridiplantae; phylum Streptophyta; class Zygnematophyceae; order Desmidiales; family Peniaceae; genus Penium; species Penium margaritaceum. The sequence goes on along the minus strand of SZWC01002050.1, from coordinate 63,707 downwards.
ACACTGCAATGGACAGAGCAGCGGTGACAAGACCAAGGGCACGGAGACCAGGATCACCAGAGACCACTGGATGAGACTGGGAAGGAAGTGCCCAGAGGCGCCCGCCACGAGTGTAGGGCGGCACCGGTGGAATGGACAGTGGACGCACGGAAGGGGGAGGAGAATCGAGACGCGGCTGCACAGACGGAGGCGAGGAGGCCGCAGGGTCAGTTAGCGGAGAGAGAACGAGTGGAGAAGAAACAGCGCCAGTTGGGGGGACACAAGGTGCAAGCGTGACAGCATTAGGAGACGGCCGGGGAGAAGGCATGGTCAGAGGAACAGACAACACAAGGGGTGAAGAGGACGGAGAGGGAGATGCGGGCAAGGCCAAACTCGACTCAGAGGACGAGGTGATTGAGGGCAGTGGGGGATGCCCAGAGGGAAGAACAGGAGGCCCAGAGGGAAGAGGACCACCCCCACCCCGAAAAGGCGGAGCGAGAGACGCACCAAAGCGGGGACAGTCACGTTCAAACAGGTGTTCAAAGAAGAGAGCATCACAAGATTCAATGACACGGCTTCGGGAGGGGTCCCAGGAGCGCCACGCTTTGGAGAAGGACGAGATGCCCGGGAAGAAGCAGAGACGACCGCGGGGGGACAGTTTGTCGTCGCGTTGGTCCGCGAGGACCCACACAGAGGCAAGACACCCCCAGACGCGAGCGAGACGGAGGTCTGCACGCCGACCAGTCCAGCGTTCGAAGGGGGTGACAGAGTGAAGAAAAGGACCATGCGGGACACGCTTCCAGACCCAAGTGATGTAGGACATGGCCTCAAAGGCAAAGAGGGGGGGTTGTCCAGAGGCAGAGAAGAGGGAGCGCACACCATCAGCGAGGGTGTGATTCCAATGCTCAGAGACACCATTCTGCTGAGGGGTGTAGGGAGCGGAGGATTCCTTCCGACCACACTAACATTCTGCATCGTCGCCTCTGCCACATTCACACTACTGCCATACAGCGCCTTCTTCACCTTCGGCCCGCCCTTGGCCTCGACCCTGTGACATTTTCTCCTCTCTGCACATCCACCTGTCTTGACTGTGCCAGTGGCAAGATGCACCGTTCCCCTTTCTCCACCTCTGAGTCCACCATTGCTCACCCTCTCGACCTCGTGCATGCTGACGTCATGGGCCCGTTATCCCATGACTTTCTTGGCGGCCTTGGTCATTACAACCTGTGCTTGACTGATGATTTTTCCCGCTACCGTTGGGTCTTTGCCCTTCGCCACAAGAGTGACGTCACTGACGTCCTTCAGTCCTGGCTCCTCCAGGCTGAACGTGCCTGTAACAGGCCCCTGCGTGTCTTTCGCAGCGACCGCAATGGTGAGTTCTTTGGTTCCACCTCGCGTTTCCTGTCCTCTCATGGTGTCAGGAAGGAATCACTGGTAGGCGTCATTATTGCCGTGGCGGTGGATGCTCGGATAGAGCCGACGAAGCTAGAAGCGGCGTCTGCTGGGATGGAGGATGTAGTGGCGATAGATGCTGCTGCTGTTGTAATATGTGTGGCAATGTTGGCGGCAATAGCGGCTAGCAAAGTGAGAGAGGCAGCTATCTGTGCGTATACCTCAGCTGCCAGGCCGATGGCAGTCTATGCGGGGGCACGGCAGGCCCTGGCTGTTGCTGCGAAGGTGGCTGCGGCACCAGCCACTGCGTCAAGGATAGCGCCTGCCAAACCAATTGAGTCAGTATGAACGGGAAGAACAGGAATGACGCCAGGGACTTCGGATGCAGTAGATGCTTCGGCAGATCCTACAGCAGTAGAAGGAGGAGCACGAGTAAGTGTAGCTGTAGGTTCAGAAGGTTGAGTGCTATTGGAGGGTTGCATTCTTGGGAACAATGGTGGTGACGGTGGGAGATCGTCTGGGGTGTAGACTTGGCGATCAATCTCCTCCCTTTCACGCTGTGCAGCGGCGTCAATGTCCTCCTGCGAGTAGGTGTAGTCGAGCATTTGCACCCACCGGGGAGTGTCGTCGTCGTCCGCCAGCATGAAGGGCCAAGTGAGATACTGCCGCAACCGGGATGCCCGTAGAAAGCGCACCACACGGGCTACAGGGAGAAAGGGGTGCTGATGCGCAAGGAGATGGTGTGGCGCACGGTGCAGATGCACCTTATCCGAGTGTCCGCCCAACCGGGCCAGCTGCTGCACGTCGGAGATGTACGTGGCCCACTTGCCTGGCTTGAGGAGAACCGTTGCCGGAAGAGCTGAGGTGTGCTCAGATCTGCAAAGGCTGGCGGTCAGTGGAGTCAATGGCAGCGGGGAACAACCGCAGGCGGTTGCAGCAGTTGCGACCTTGGACTCGCCACGGGATGTCACGAGCAGTCGAGAACGACCGAGAGAGACGAGATCAGGACCCACTAACCGATGGCCGAGAATGGCCTGGTGTTAGGTGCTTGAGGCTGGCCGAGAGTGGCCTAGTGTGCTCCGACCGACTGAGGGAGCAGGGAGATTCGCAAGGCTTCGTCCGTGGGTGAGAGAACGGACGGTCTGTTGCGGGCGGAGCTCAAACAAGCACCGTGGAGTGGGGTGGAGCTGCAATTCAGCGCAGAGAAGATGAGCAGCGAAGACCCGCTGCTGAGGTGAGGTCGGGTGGCCGAGAGTGGCTTGGTTATGTGACGAGGCTAGTGACCAGGATCGAGGAGCGGTGGGAGCGATGTCTCACAAGTGTCGGTCCTGCCATTCCGGCAGTTCATATTGTCTCACCGCAACTCTCATCCTCGTTGCAGTCCTCGTCATCAGGGGCTATCCCTATCTTCTGTACGTCTCCTTCCCCCGACGTATCGTCCGCGTCCAGTTCCTCCGACGCACCCTCCTCTCCAGTCACCGACTCTCCCCAGTCTGCCTCTCCAGTCACCGACTCTTCCCAGTCAGCCCCGTCTCCCGCTGTCTCGGGCACACCTCCAGTTGCCACTTCACCTGCAGTCTCTCCCGTTCGAGTCTCTGACCCGCCTCCGCATGTTACCACTAGTCCTGCTCCTGCCTCACCGTTCGTCCGGGGGGGGCGCCTTCGTGCACTCCCACATCGTTCTAGCACTTCCCTCATCTCAGCACGTCCTCCTCCCTCTCAGACTGCACACCCCACTATTCACCCTACCGGCATGGACGCGTTGGGCCTAGCTACTGGGGTTATCCACCCTAGTTCCACCCTTGGCTACGCGCTCCTATGCTCGGAGCATGAGCGAGCCTTGGAAGCCGCCGTCTTGAGTAGTGCATCCGAGTGTCAGGCCACGTCGACCACCACTGTCTTGCCCTCTGAGCCTTCCACTGTGCGTCAAGCACGTGCAGCCTCTGACGCACAGCAGTGGGAGGCTGCGATGTGTGCTGAGCTCAACGCCCTTGATGATCATGCGGTGTATGAGCTTGTCGATCTGCCACCTGGGCGCAAAGCCATCGACACTCGTTGGGTCTTTCGGCGGAAGTACAAACCCAATGGTGCGCTCGACAAGTACAAGGCGTGCCTCACGGCTAAAGGGTTCTCCCAGGTCCCACGCATCGACTTCGACGAGACGTTTGCACCAGTCGGGCGATACACCACAGCTCGAGCACTATTGAGTCTTGTCGCCCACCACGACTGGGAGCTGGAGCAGATGGATGTGAACAATGCGTTCCTCCACGGACAGCTGGATGAGGAAATTTATATGGTCCAGCCACCTGGCTTCTCCGATGGCACCAACCGAGTCTGGCGACTGCGAAAGGCACTCTATGGCTTGAAGCAGTCGCCTCGGTGCTAGAACCAAGAAATCACCTCCACCCTTGAGAAAGGAGGATACCGACATAGTACGGTGGATCCCTCTCTCTTTGTCACTCTGCCCTCAGTCCCCTTCGTGGCTGTTCTCATCTATGTGGATGACCTGCTGATCGCGTCGCCCAGCCAGGCTGCTGTTAAGTCAGTGAAGACAGTCTTGCAGTCCGCGTACAAGATGAAAGACTTAGGGCCAGCCCAAGTCTTCTTGGGCATGGAGCTTGAGCGCGACCGTTCTCGTCGCACGCTTCATGTTCACCAGGCTGCGTATGTTCGTAGCTTGGGGGAGCGATTCGCCTCCCACCTTGAGTCCACTCCCACAGCGTCAACACCCATGACTCCAACAGGACAGAGGCTGCTGAAGACAATGGATGTGTCTAAGCTGGGGGAGACAGTCGACGTGACAGACTATCTTCCCGTCATTGGGTCACTGATGTATCTGGCTACAACGACCAGGGAAGATGTCGCCTTCTCGGTGAACTTCCTTGCTCAGTTCTCACAGACTCCTAGAGCACGACACATGGAGGCAGCACTGCGTGTCGTCAGGTATGCTCTCTCCACTGCACGCACCGGACTGTGCTACCGAGCACAGCCGTCGGTTGTGGTGGATGGATACACAGATAGCGATTGGGCACATGACACCAACGCTTGGAGTCGTACAGGTTACATCTTCCTCGTTGGAGGGACTGTTGTGTCATGGAAGAGTGGTAAGCAAGGTTGCGTGGCACGCAGCTCCAGTGAGGCTGAGTATGTTGCACTAGGTGCGGGTACCTGCGAGAGTGTGTGGCTATGTCGCTTGCTTCAGCAACTTCGCGTTCCCATTCGCTGCATCACCATGTGTTGTGACAACCAGAGCACCAAGGCCATTGCCGAGCACGATGGTATGCACCACACACGCACGAAACACATCAATGTTGAGCATCATTTTGTGCGTGAGCGCATTGCTGCAGGTGATGTCCAGATCGTCTGGGTCGACACACGACAGCAGAGAGCTGATTTCCTCACGAAGGCACTCAGCAATAACGTCTTCAAGGCAGTCGTGCACGCCGTTGGGTTGTTGTGTTCGCGTGTCGATCCTGGGTGAATGGTTGTCCCCTGTTTTCGTACAGTCGCATGTCATGCCTTGTGACGCTCGTGTCAGTTGGTGTCTGTTTGCGTCGGCTGTGGGTCATGGGGGAGTGTTGGTTTATGTGCCACAGACATGTTGTGACCTCTGGCCTAGCTGCATACTCACCTCACTGACGCAGGTGACTGATGCTGGAGGGACATCGGTGCTGACGCTGTACCTCAAGTGGTGGTAACTCGTGGGCGTTCAGAGAAGACATTCCAGAGTCGCTCGCAGAATTGAGCGTTCCCCCTACCACAGCATCTCACAGTATAAGTGCTTGGTGACACTAGGATTTCTAGTGGGTTTTTTGCCTGAGAAAGAGGGGATTGTGGCCGGGTTGTTTTCTCAGCCTGGACTTGCATGTTCTTGAATGTTAACGTGGGGAACAGGTCCAGGTTCTACCCTAGCTCGGCGGGGGTGAGAGCGAGGGTGGGCTCGCTGCTCGCTCGCTCGTCACCTCGCCAGCAGCTTAGGGCCCGCGTAACACCTCTGTCACTTGTTACTGAGCTACTTGCGTTTTTTCTTCTTCGCAAAACCGCCGCCGTTTATGGCGCTTTGTCTCTTGCATGCTCAGTCCGTGCTTCCCTCGACCCTCACTCTCCCTCCTACCGGGATCCTCTATCCTCNTTGTTTTCTCGGCCTGGACTTGCATGTTCTTGAATATTAATGTGGGGAACAGGTCCAGGTTCTACCCTAGCTCGGCGGGGGTGAGAGCGAGGGTGGGCTCGCTGCTCGCTCGCTCGTCACCTCGCCAGCAGCTTAGGGCCCGCGTAACACCTCTGTCACTTGTTACTGAGCTACTTGCGTTTTTTCTTCTTCGCAAAACCGCCGCCGTTTATGGCGCTTTGTCTCTTGCATGCTCAGTCCGTGCTTCCCTCGACCCTCACTCTCCCTCCTACCGGGATCCTCTATCCTCAACAAGCTCTGATGCCAGTAGTTACCTGGAAACTTCCTAGGCTGAGTGTGTGAGAGCAAGCAATCACGTGCGAGAACCACACGACGCCATGGATGCGAAAAGCTTGCCTTCATTAGCTCGAGCACAACCAAAGACAAAAAGAGTGGGGGGCGAGCGAGCGAGACTTAACAACCAGTGAGTGTGCATTCGCCACGGGCATCACACCCAAGCGAGCCACACCGCCACCCGGGGGTCCAGCCCGACCGCTCGGCATAAAACCGAACGGTGGCTACTCACCAATACATGGGCGAACCCGGCATGGTGGCCCCCTAAGGATTAGCAACTGGGTAATTCAGCTCCCCCACAAAATACTCAAGGCAAAGCAACATGATGCAGGGCACTGCAGGAAAATTTACGGGCCCTAGCATCAATCGCATCACAGCATCATAGAGAATCATGGAAAGTCAGACAATGCCCACGCGTGTGTCAAGAGACGCCCCGGGGTCAAGCAGCAACATCATGAGGTCGTCCATGGCTTCTGATGGAGCTGACACGCCCGTTGCTTCCCAGGTAGAGCCATTGTCACTCAATCTATACAAGTGTGTGTATAGTGTGCGGAGGCAAGAGGGCACAGAGTTGAGTGGTCAACGAACTTCAACAGCGCACAATGCAGCCATGTTTGCCGCTGCGGTAGGATAGCCAAGTTGTCACTGTAAATTGTACAGACATACGAATACGACTTACATCATAACACATGTGGCTGCCAATCCAGACTTCTCTGAATTTCGGACTGATAACAAGTGAAATGCAACTAATTCCAAACATGCCACCATTTCCAACTGTCTGTGAAGTAAGACCAATGCAACAGATATCCCCCTCTGTGGATTTTATGAGGAGCTGCAAGTTTCTCGTATGCAAACCATGACAATCCCACCAACTACTATGGAAGTTTGCACATTCTGGTTTACTTGTAGAATAATTGTTCATAATTTCATCATTTGGTTACTCGCTCTTTGCTTGGATTTATCAAAAGCATCATTGGTGTTTTGTTTTACTGTGATGATGAGTTTTGAAGTTATGAGTGATGAAAAACCATATTACCCCAATGAAGTTGTCTATTGAGAGGGTTTCTTTTCTTGTGAATTTTCTGTTTGAAAGGTTCTGCACATCATGTCATTTTCGCGCCTGTTCCATCCAACTCCCGCCTCTCCCCCTCAGATTATTGACCATCCGATCACTCGACTCCATCGTAGCAGGTTAGGGCGTTTAGGACCTGCAGTTGTCTGAATTGGTGCAGAAACACTCCTCACCAAACATCACAAAACAAGAAGGTGTGCTGTCTGATATCATTATGTACAATCATCTAGCCCTGTACACTGAATGTCAAGATTCATGTCATCAGTTGTCAAACCAAGGCTCTAGAAGTGACGCACCAGCATACCTCTTTCACCCTCATTGTCTAAACCTCACCCTGGCATGGCAGGGCTGCTTTCACTAGAAAGCACAGCCTAGTCAGGCAGGGAGTACCCTCCAGCACCTGCCGCAACACTGGCTGGCACCTTGACCACCGGCAGGCACAGCCCGTGGTCGCACACATCGGGCTTCCCGTGCTTTGTCACCACCACCAATCCCGACTCATCGAGGTCCACTAGGGCGGTGTCCCCAGCACCGTAGCCTCGTGGGTCTGCAAGCACTGCCTCACTCAGAGGGTCCTCCACCAGTCGCGTGACAGCACGGCGAAGGGGGCGGGCACCATACGCTCGGTCGTAGCCTTCCTCACACACGCGTGCAATGACCGCCTCAGAGATCTCCAGTCGCACACCTCGCTCAGCCAGTAGTCGTTGGACAGTCTCGCCCACAAGCTTGTCCACAATGGCTCTCACCTGCACACCATGAGACGGTTTCTGTCAACGCAGCCCACCAGTACAAACAGCTGACATGAAGCAGAATCCAGCCAAAATCTCGGCACCCAGTACAAGAGCGGCGTCTGCACATAAATGTAATACGGACAGGTCCCACAAGAAGCAAGACACAGGCTCCCACGGATTTCAGTCCCAGCATTGAAAGATTCAGCATTGAAGAGCTCACCTGAGCCTTCTCCAGAGAGCGGAAGACGACCACCTCATCAATGCGGTTGAGAAGCTCTGGGCGGAAATGGCCCTTCAGCTCCTCCATTACCGTCTCCTTCAGAGCTGCATACCGACCGCCATCCGCGTCGTCCTGCCCAGGCATGACAAACCCAATGCGGCTGGAACCCCCGCGGGCAATCACCGTGGAGCCAACGTTGGATGTCATGACGATGAGCGT
>SZWC01002049.1:151044-187981 GCA_023375785.1 Penium margaritaceum | reverse complement strand
GATATAGATATAGATATAGATATAGATATAGATATATATATAGATATAGATATAGATATAGATATAGATATAGATATAGATGTAGATATAGACAATGATATGTAGATATAGATATAGATATAGATGTAGATATATAGATATAGATATAGATATAGATATAGACAACATAGCACAATAGTCGAATCACGGCCTCAAAATGGAGGTGATGCGGCTCCTAGGAGATCTCAGCAAGGAGGTTGACGACGAACGCGATGTCCGGGAGCTTCGTCTTTGCCAAGATCATGAATGACCCGATGACTCGCAGATACGTGGTCACGTGGACTGGCTCCCCCACAACAGCTGGGTTAGGGTTCTTTAGCTTCATCTGGCTATGGTGTGACATGGGTGAGGATGCACTTAGCACGAGGGGCAAGTCCTTGGCAAAGCGAGCAGATAGTCTGCACGTAGGCAACCTGGTGGACTTGCAGGATGCCCTAGGAGCAATCATGCTCGAGCTCCATGCCTAGGAGGACTTGGGCGGACCTGAGGTCCTTCATTTGGTAGGCAATGAGCAGTAGGTCCTTGACACGCTGATTGACAGCCGTGTCCGACGGCGCGATGAGGAGGTTTTTGACTTAGACCAGGATAGCGGCAAAGGTCTGGCGTCGCGGGTAGATGAAGAGAGCGGGGTTGGCAGTGCTGCGAAGGAGGCCGCCTCGGAGAAGCGTGCGACTAATCTCCTAGTTCTAGCACCATGGCGACAGCTTCAGGCCATAGAGGGCGTTCGTAGCCGCTATACCTTCCTAGTTTCGTTGTCAAAGCCTGGAGGCTGCACCATGTAGAGCTCATCGCCCTCCATTGAGCCATGGAGGAAGGCGTTGCTCACATCCATTTGGTGGAACTCCTACCCGTGCTGGGCAACCAGGCTGAAGAGCCCCCGGGTAGTGGAGAACGGGCCAACTGGGGCAAAGATTTGGTTGCAATTGACCCCAGGGACCTAAGCAAACCCCTTGGCTATGAGGCGGGTCTTGTACTTGTCTAAGGACCTGTTCGGCTTCCATTTGCGCCGGAAGACCCATTTGGCACCGATGGCCTTCCGGCTTGGAAGGAGATCGACAAGATCGTACACGTGGTGCTTCCCAATAGTAGTGAGTTTGTCGACACACGCATCATCCGAGTACACGGCCTTGGGGGAAGCACGAGCCTTGCGTAGGGTGGCTTGGTCCTTGAGGCGTGCCGTGGAGCAGACTGCGAGGGCGTGTGCGTCTCGAGCCCCAGGTGGGATGCACGTGAGTACTGCTGTGACGGCATGTCGGTGCTCGAGATGGAGCATGGAGTAGCCTGGTGCGGAGCCCGCGTGGAGGTCTGCAATAATGGCCAAAGTGGTTAGGCCAAGGGCCTTGGTCCCATGGTCCCCACTCACGACCGTAGGGGTAGAAGAGACACGTGGGGCAACGGGGAGCCGAGGCATCAAAGGGTGCAGTGCAATGGTCTGAGCGCTTAATGACGGCCGGGGTCGAAGGCTGCCGCCGGGGCCACGTGTGTAGCACAGTAGGGCAGGAGATGGCATAGAGGGGACAGCCAAGAGCAATTACGAGGGGCTAGCGGAGGCAGATGGGGCTGTTGGCTTGGAAGGGCTAGCGGACGTGGGTGGAGCTGCCGACCCGGAGGGACCAACGGACACGGACGGGGCAATCTGCCCGGAGGGACCAGTGGACATGGACGGGGCTGTTGGTGTGGAGGAACCAGTGGACAAGAACAAGGCTGCAGGCCCGGAGAGATGAGCGGACGCAGACGGGCTGCTGGCTAAGAAGGACCAATGGACACGGACGGGGCTGCCGGCACGGAGGGACTAGAGTACACAGGCGGGGTTGGCAACCCTGAGGGACTAGTGGACACGACCAAGGCTGCCGGCCCGGAGGGACGAGTGGACACGACGAGAGATGCCGGAGCGAATGAACCAGCGGACACAGACGGGACTGTCGGTGTGGAGGGAATAGCGGATACGACAAGGGAGGCCGGCTCGTAGGGACCAGCAGACTCGACTAGGGCTGTTGGCCCAGACCCGCAGATGCGGGCAAAGTACCGCCTGGAAGTGGCAGGACGGAGGATGGACTCACCTCTCCCTCATGCAACGGGAGGGACATCGACAAGCCGAAGCAAACGAAGTCGCGGGAAAATAATTGCTTAAACAACAAAGCATCGCGTGACTTGATGATGCAGTGCCTGGAGGGATCCCATAATCGCTTGGCTTTAGACTGGCGGGAGACACTGACAAAGGTGAAAGGATGCCCTTGGGGGGCGAGCCTTCCGTCCTGCTACGGGGCGGGCAGCCACACAATAGCGACTCAACCCTAGACACGAGCAGGGTGGAGGTCAGTCCGCTGACCACACTAGTGTTCGTACAACGTGGACTGGCAACGAAGGGGTCCGTTGGGAATTCGGTTCCAGACCCACATCATGTAGGCCATGGCTTCAAAGTAGAAGCCATCGGAGAGGCCACACTCGACTCGCATGGTGCGGACTGTGTTGGCCATGGTGCGGTTCTACCGTTCGGAAATGGCGTTTTGGGTTGACGTGTAAGGCGCCGGTGTCTCATGAGTGATGCCGCAGGAGGCAAGGAAGGTCGTGGTGAAGAGATCGAGTATACTCATGCTCTGCGAAGACAAGCTAGTCCCGAATGGTGGGAGCTACATCACTTTTCTACCAAAGGCAAAAGACCCAGCAATAGCAAGAGTATTTGTCAGTGGCAGTGAGAACATAGCACCCACGCTCCCCGAAGGACTCCGTAGGAAGGAGACCCATGGCATTGGAGTGGACCAAGTCCAAAGGGACAGACGCGCGGGAGGAGGACCGGTGCATCTTGCCCCGGGCGCAATCAATGCACTCAATGGGGTATGGCCAAGGGGAAGAAGGCCGGGTCAAGGCCCATGGCCGGGTGGGTGCGGAGCATGCTATTTATGGTAGCATAGTGGACATGACAGAGGCAGTAATGCATGAGGCGTGTGTGGCGTGGTGAGAGTGTGCTGGTGACAAACACATGGCCTGTGGAAACCGACGGCGGAGACGGAGGGAAGAGAGGACAAACGAGGCACTTGCCACAGGTTGCCACGAGCGGTGGCGTGCAGAATGACAAGTCTGAAAGGACGTAACGACACAGTGCCAATGCAATGCAAGTGCACACCGTCCATGCTCATGCGGTCAAGGGCAGTGATGGACAGTAGGTTCAGCTCAAGACCACGGACGGAGAGCACATCGGCTACTAAGATATCCCCGGCGGGACCGCAAAAATGAACGACGCCGACACCGCATACAGGTAAGACCTGTCCAGAGCCCATCCGGACACCGGGCACATCGCCAACGGGACCATGCACACTGAACGCCTCGCGAGAGGTCATCATGTGATACATGGCCTTGATATCAATGATCCAGGTCTCAGAAGAGTCGTAGACTGGAGCTGCCAAATTGCTAACAGCCACAAGGCATGAAGCAAGAGACGCGGATACGGTGGACGGAGGTGCAAACTGCAACTGCCAATCATCAAGCCAGGCGACGTCGTCACAGAGAGGGGCAAGAGAAGAGGGAACGAGAGATGGCAAAATGTACGAAGAAGCAGGACACGATTGCAACTCAATTTCAGTCATGCAGGGTAGGGCAAGCAAGCAAGAGGTGACGTAACTCGCACTGCCTAGGGGAGGAAGGCGAGGGAGGCCGAGCTAGAGCACGATCAATCACTTCAGCTGACGCTCGTGTGTGGAGGGCCTGGGAGCATAGACCAAATGTGGTGTGACAACGTCTGAGCCCATGAGGGAGGAGGGCTATACTGGTGACGGAAAGGGAGGCGTCGACGGCTGGGGATAGTGCTGTTGTACAGCTAGCGATGGCAACATCGGTTTGGCTGTCAAGGGAGTGGAGCTGACAAACTAGATGGAGGCATCAAGGACAGCAACAGCTGTAGTAGGAGAGCCAAGACGACGCTCACGTTGGCGAAACATTGTGGCGATGACGCATGCCTCATGTGTCGGGAGCAGGCACGTGTACCACCCGTGTCCTGGCTGAGCACAGTTGTGGCAGACCGAGCCACCACCACTAGATCCGTTTGGCTACGGCTGTTGGCCCTTGCCCTTCTTGCCCTTGTGCTTCTTCTTCCCTGGCAACGAAGACCTGGTGGATGCAACTACTGTAGGGGAGGCAAGAACCACGAAGGCGAAGACAAGGGAGGCGAGCACCTCCGTGTGCTGGATGCCCGACTCCAGACGAGCCTCCTCGATCCTTAGAACGAGCTCGTATGCCCAAGGCATCAGGGTGCTATGGGCCACCATCGTGGTAAGGAACTCTTGTGTGCAATGGACGAGGACATCAGTGAACTCGTTGGTGGCACCGCTCTTGATGCTCAGGAGTGCAGCTAGAGGGGGTGGAGCACAGTCGTCTAGGCGACGGAGGATGTCCTCCGCCTGCTGCCAATAGGAGGTAACGGTCTCAGTCTCCCCCATGTGCAGGGAGTTGAACACCGAGAGCACACGGCTGGTCTCAGCATCATTGGATAGGCGATGGGGACGCGTAAGGACATGCCACGTGATTGTAGGGTCTTGATTCCCGCCATTAGTGAAGTCTCCTAGGAAAGGCTCGATGGCGAGGTGTGACGCTGGAGGGACGACAAGGACGATACTACGTATGGTGCGACCAGCATCATGTAGCTAGTTGGCTTGAGAGGGGTCGTATGGGAGAGTAAAGTACGGCCATAGGCCCTTGCCCGATGCCTGAAGCGAAAGTTGAGTTCCCAGCTCCGGAACTACTCACCGGCTTGGTGCGGCGGGGGCAGGGTCCCAAAGTCTTTTCGCGTATAATCGGCACCCAGAGTGGAGCCAATGATTGAACTCATCCTTTTCGGTTGGCATTGGGTCTGCTGCTATGCGAGGTAATGTGTGGCCGTAGAAACAGTGAGGCTAGTATGTCGAGGAGGAATGATGGGCGGGGGGACGCTGGCGTGGCTCTGTGGCGTCAGCGATTGCAGTGTTGCAAGTTGTTGCGTCACAGTGGCAAGCTGTTGGCAAATGGCAGCAAGGGGGTCTGATGAGCTAGAGACAAAGCCTTTGGGTTTCTACTATCGCTGTTGTTGTTGCTAGTGCTATTGTTGTTGCTGTTGCTGATACTCTTATTATTGTTGCTATTGCTACTGTTGTTTCTGCGACTGTTGTTGTAGTTGCTATTGCTGCTGCTGGTACTGGTGCTACTACAACTATTGATGTAGCAGTAGCAACTGCTACTACTACTGTTACTACTGCGGCGGCTGCTGCTACAACGGCTGCTGCTGTTACTACTACTGCTACTATTGTTGCAGCTACTACAAAAATGGAGGGCTAGGGATTCCTCCAGCAGTAGAGGACCCCTCACTTGGCTGTTAGTCATGCCCCCCTTTCTCCTTTGTTTCTGTCTTTGTTGTTCTCCCTTTGTTTTCCCTCGCCATTTTTCTTTTTTTATCTTTTTGTCTTGTTGTTAATGTGAGTAGTGACGTCAATAGTAAGACTGATCCACTGCTGCTCACGTCAGTAGTAGTCTACTGTGGCTGACGTCAGCAGCAGGGTGTTGCATGTCCTGTTGCCACCCTGTTGCTGCTGTTGCAGCTGCTGTTGCTACAGCTGCTGCGGCTGCTATGGCTGTTGTGGTTGCTGCGGCTGCTACGGCTCTCGTGGCTGCCGTGAATGCTGTTGCTGCTGCGGCTTGTCGGGACAGTTGCGACTGCTACCTCTACGTTGCTGCTATGGTTGCGTGGCTGTTTCAACTATGCAGCTGTTGTTGCAGCTATAGCTGCGTGCTTGCAGCAGCAACTGCGGTTGCGCGACTGCGTGGCTGCGTGGCAGTTGTACGGCTGTGTGACTACGTGGCCATGTGGCCGTGTGGCTGGTAGGATGTGTGGCTGCGTGGTTGTGCAGCTACATACTGCATAGATGTACAGCTAGCTGTGTAGTTGCTACGGTAGCTACTGTGTAGCTGTGGCAGATATTGCGTAGCAATGGCTGTTGTTGTGGCTACTACTGTGTAGCAGCTTCTACTACTGCTACTATGGCTGCTGCTGGTGGTACTGCGGCAGCAGCTGATGCTGCTACTATGGCACCTTTGTAGTGTAAACCAGCAGCATAGATCTGCGTTGTGGCTGCTTCTGCTATGGCTTTAGAGGAGAGGGAGGGGAGGTGGGAGAGATCACTTCCCTTATCTGTGGCGCCATCGTAGAGTGTGTCGGTGTCGTCACGGCGTTGCCCGTCATGTTGCCGTCCGCGATTCCGCCATCGCTACCGCCATCGTGGGATCAATGCTGCCAAAAACATTTCGCCAGCATTTCCCCCGTGTTGAGAGCTTCTTGATGACGCCACCCGGCGGTGCTAACTCTGCCATGAGAAATCCGGCAGAGTTTTCCCTGCACGGGCGCGTTTCTAGGACCACGAGGGTGGACTGCGATATGTACGCCTTGCTACTGCTCAGATGTGCTGCATCTTCTATGCTCTCGCTCTGATACCAAACCAGAAGCGACGCGGTGAGGCTGTAGCATCCCTAGAGTAGGCATGACCCAACGCTTGTTGCTTTGCACTGCTGCCCCCTTCCGCTGCTTTGAGCTTGTGAGAGAGAAACTTCGCGTTGAGGAGTTAGCGTCAGAAAGGCAGTGGAAACTATAAGAACTGACTAGCAACTGAGAATAAACAACAATGAGGAACCCCTTTCAAGATCTAGCTCCCCCCCCAGCTCTGTAGAGCTTGTTACTTAGTTGTCTAGCCAATGAGAAAACTGACCTATTTTCTCGCTGACAGGGTTTTCTCGTTGAGCCCTGCAAGACGGCCTATAGACCAAGAACCTGGCGTTGTCCGTTTTGCCTGAAACCTGGACCATATCATAATATTGACACTGCAAACACAGTCGTGTGGTCAGAATCATCTAGGAAAATATCACAGAGGAGTTGCCGCCTAGACCTAGGCAGCGTCTACACTAGTCCCGAGTAACAACAATGCCAGATCAACATGAAACTTGGACCCTCAGCAAAGCATAACGATGCAGACACAATGGTGTAGTCAGATCCAACATTGGACGCATGGAGATAGTATCTGCAATGGCAATGACCGCCGGCGGCACGACTGCCAAGGAGGCCTGCCAATGGAGCTGAGCACGTTGACCGTCGAAGGGAGGAAGCTCCAGCGAACTATGTGTAGGCCTCAGCGTGCGTCGGCTCCACCGGACGACACTCCAGCAGTGTCATGTCTCGCCGCCAATCAGCTGCACGTTGATGTACTCAAGCCGGGAGGACACAACAGAGCACAATGAGAGATGCGCAAAAACCAACATGAGGCAGAGCAAGCGAGCATGGACAACGCTTCATTTGCGTGGATAATTCTGTCAACATTGCGTTGAGAAATATTTATCTCAGTTTTGGTGTCTGAAATAGACAGCCTTGAATAACAATACATGTACATACAAGTGAAACGAGAATGCGTTGTTCGAACTTTAAGCAATGGACATTGTCAAATGTTGGCCATAACTCTTTATCTACAACGAAAACAACAATGCCACTGTTTTGGAATGCATGAGGGAACTCGCTTATGTAGGCATCAATATGAAACCTTTTCTTTTGTCCTCGTTAGCCGACATTTGTCATTGTCATTGCCACTAGTGTGTGTGCAAATGTGTCGCGTTTTCCTACCGTGTTAGTGGTACATGTTCGACAGTAAACTGTTGACTTTATCTCTACCACGGTACTGTACCACAGTAGAGTATCGCGGTACAGAAGAGGGGTACCTTGCCATGTTCCCAAGGATACCGTCCCCATGCTGCTAAAGTAAACCGTGCCACGGTAGTACAATACCGCGGTACAAAAACGTGGTATACCGCGGCACCAGTAATACAGCCATCAGCCCTGCTCACAGGATATGTTGCTCTGGTGACATCAGTGATGTTGCACATGAGCATAGGTCTTCATTGAGAGGCCCGGTTGGTGCACCTTGACCAAGCCCTTTTCAATGTAAGGTGGCAAAAAACCCCTTGGACCTGAAATGTGCCCTGCTGCCTCCATAATGTAAGGTGGCAACATAAGCATTTTGGCTGCCTCATTGGGTCCTCAAGTTTGAAAAGTCGTTGGCACCTTGTAACCTTTTGGTTTGCGGGACAGAGATTCTGGTGGCCGTCTGTTTTGTGCGCACCATCTCTCTCGGATTTTCAGGCATGGAAAACATTGTCTTGCCGGGCCCAGGGGAGCCATTCTAGATTGCAGTTGGCCAAGTGAAGAGCCAACCAAGGTTGTGAGTGTCGATTTGTGATGGTACTAGTTACTAGCAAGGGCATGGGTACATGAGCAAGAGAGCAAGAGAGCATGGGAGTGTCCACGAGGACAAGCTCAGTTGGGAAAGCTCGTGGATTTATAAACACTATGACAAGACAAGTCGTGAGAGTGAGAGGGGCGAGTGAGACAAGAGGTAGCCGGTGAGCGGACACCTCCTCGTACATGAAAAATGAGAAGGTCGCGCCGCTACCTTGTCGTTGAGCCAGACCATTTGGCAAGAAAGCGGGGCCGGTTACTCACTAGAGTCTCCAAGCCTGCACCTCCACGCCTGCGCCTCTATGCCTAAGCCTCCGTGCTTTCTCCTCAGCGCTTGCACTCGGTAACCGCGCCTTCATGCCTGTGCATCCGCGCCTGTACCTCCACATCTCCTCCTCCATGGATGCGCCTCTACGCCTGAGCTTCCACGCCAACGCCTCCGTACCAGCATCTCCATGCCTATGCCTGCGATGCCATCCCAACGTGCCCGCTCCTCCTCGTCTGCACGTCTATGCCTTTGCCTTTGTGCTTGTGCCTCCGCACTTGCACCTCTGCGTCTGCGCCAACGTGCCTTCATCCATGCGCTTGCGCCGACTTGCGTGTGCCTCCGGGCAAGTATTGCGTGCTGGCTCTAGTGGGTGTGGAGGCACCCTCAAGGATGCCTAGCTCTCAGTGATACATGCTACCAAGGTTTGAGCAGCCAATGGACAACAATGGTGAAGAGTGTGGAGCACAAGGATCCCGGATGTGAGTGGGCAGAACACGTCGCATTCAGTAGATCTGAATCGAAACACGTTTTTGTTAGTTATCATAGTGATACTACATCAGATCCTTATAGCCTGTGATCTAAGAGTTTCAACGCATCCAAGCACGCCCAAAATGGAGCAGTAGAGCCCCTGCTACGGCCGTCGAAGTAACCCTTGGTGGAACTGCCCACCTGGCCTTGCACTCTAGGCAACGGGAGGCGCTTCGACGATGACCCGTCGAAGCGCCTTTCCTCGCTCAGAAGTCAAGGAGAAGTTCATCCTGGTCAAGGAGGTCCTTATGGTCACGTCATTCATGCCCCTGGTGCATTTGGAGGCCATTAGGAATGAACTCGGATCCCTGGCGGTGGAATATCCCGCCACCCATAGCGGGTACCAGATTCCACCCACCCAACACCCGTTTTTCGGGCTAGGCTAACATTCTGAATACTCACTCAAATCGAGTGGTTCGAAGCTCGATTCTGCATGGAAAAATCCAAGGAATCCAAATCTAAATTCAGATCAGGTGTTCGACCACTCCTCAGTGGTCAAACCAGGGATTACGATCAACGGCACTCATGGCAAGGGGCACACTATGTCAACACTGCGCGCGTGAACCTCCGCACTTGTGCCTCTGTGCTCATGCCTCTACGCCTGCACTTCCATCCATGCACCTTCATGGCTACACCTCCGCGCCTGCACCTCTACACCTTCGCCTCCGCCCTTATGCCTTTGCATTTACATCTCTACGCCAGCACCTTCGTGCCTGCGCCTCTGTGCTTGCGCCTACGTGCCTTCGTCCTTACGCCTGTGCTATCTTTCCTAAGCCTCCATGCCAGTACCACAAGCCTGGAAAACTGTGCCCATGCCTCCATTCTTGTCCCTCCGCACCCATACCTCTGCGCCTGTGCTTCCACCCCTGTGTCCTTGTGCCTGTACCTCCACGTTTGTGCTTCTACGCCTTCGCATCCACGCCTGTAACCTCGCACTTGCACCTCTACGCAAGCACCTTTGTACCTGCGTATCCTTGCCTATGCCTCCGTGCCTTGTCCCCTCCGCCTGCACCAATTTGCCTACGCCTCCGTACCGTTACCGTGTGCCTCAATCTCTGTGCCTGCGCCTTCATGCCTCTGCCTCCACACTTATGCCTCTCCGCCCGCGCTTCCACCCATGGGTCTTCGTGCCTACACCCCCGTGCCTATGCCTCTATGCCTTCGCCTCTGCACCTTCACCTCTAAGCTTGAACCTTCGCGCTTGTGCACCTACACATGCACATCCGTGCCTGTGCCTCCATGCATACACCTCCATTCCCACACCTTCGTGCATGCGTCTCTGCACATGTACCTCTGTGCCTACGCCTCCACGCTTTTGCCTCCGCACCCGTGCCTTCGTGCCTCTGCATCCGCATCTACACCTATGTGCTTGTACCTTTGTCATTGCACCTCCGCGCATTTCCTATGTGCCTGCGCCTCCGTACTTGTGCCTCCACACCTGCGCATCCGTTCCTACACCTTCAAAATTTGCTTCCAAGCCTACGCCTCCACTCATGCGCCTGTGAACCTACGCCTCTCAGCCTCCATTTTGTGCCTACGCCTCTGCGCCTGCGCCTATGCCTCCGTGCGTATGATTCCCCGCATGCGCCCCCATGCCTATGCCTCCCCGCTTGTGCCTCTGTGCCTGTACTTTTGCGCTTGCCCCTTGGGAACACCACCTTTGTACCTGTGCCCTCTGCACCTACATATCCTTCCCTATACCCCCATGCCTCTACCTACGCGCCTATGCCTCTACGCGTACACCTATGCCCCTGCACCTCTGTGCTTGTGCTGCCACGCCTGTGCCTCAGTCCATCCACCTCCACACGTGAGCATCCGCACTTAGCTTCTACACCCAAACTTCTACTCCTACGCCTCAACACGTGTGCCTCCAAAAATGTGCCTTCACGTCTGCACCTTCGTGCTTGTGCCTTTGTGCCTACACCTCTATGACTTTGCCTCTACGCTTGTGCCTTCAGGCCTACCCGTCCATGCCTGTACCTCCGCGTCTACGCCTCCGTGCCTGCTCCTCCTTGCGTGCGCCTATGCGCGGGCACCTCCATGCCTATACCTTTGCGCCTATGCCTCAACGCCCATGCCTCCGCGCATGCGCCTTTGTCCCTACATCTTTGTGTGTGTGCCTCTGCACCTGCGCATCCGCACCTATGCCTCCATTCATGCGCCCATGCATTTGCACCTCTACAGTTTGCTTGCACACTTGCACCATTGCTTCTACGTCTAAGAGCCTATGCCTTTGCACATGTGCCTCCACGCAGGTGCCTCCATGCCTGCACCTCCACGCCTGCGCCTTTGTGCTTGCACCTCCATGCCTGCGCCTCCATGATTATGCCTTTATGCCTACCCCTCTGTGCCTACACCTTTGCGTTTGTGCCTCCGCAATTGCACCTCTGTGCATGCGCCTCCGCACCTATGCCTCTGAGCCTACGTCTCGACGCCTAGGCCTTTGTGCCCGCATGTCCGTACTTGTGCCTCTGCACTTGCACCTCCATACTTGTGCCTCTACTTGTGTGCCTTTGGTCATGTACCACTATGCCTTCACCTCCACACTTGTACCTGTGCATGTGCACCTCTATGCTTTCCCTGTTGCACCAGTGCCTCTGCACGTGTGCCTCAACACATGCGCCTCTACGCATACGCCTTGATACATATCTCTCTATGCCTTCCCACCAACACCTCCACCTCCACGCCTCTTACTCTGGGCCTTTGCTTGAGTGTCTGCACCTCCTTCCTTGTGCCACCGCACCAAGCCCTCCCTCCGCGCCTTTGCCTCCCTACATGGGCCTGCGCACCTGTGCATTTGCACCTGCACATCCGCGCCTACGCCTATGTGCCTTCGCCTCTATGCCAAGGCCGCTAGGCCTACGCGTTTCACACTACGCTTCTACACATTTACCTCCTTACCCGTGCCTCCATTCCTAGGCCTACATGCTTACGCTTCCGTGCCTTTGTTATTGTATTTGCACCTCCATGCCTGCACCTCATCATCTACACATCTTTGCCTGTGTGTCTACTCTAGTGCTTCCATGCCTATGCCATCGTACCTCTGCCTCCGTGCCTGTACCTCAACGCTAGCTCCTCCATACCTGCACCTGTGCCCTTGCTCCGCCACACCTTTATTCTGCGCTTGGGTCTCTACACCCATGCCTACCTGCATCAACCTACGTAACGATGTTTTGGCACCTGCCCCTTCGCACTTTGCTTCCACGCTTGTGCCTCCACTCCTCCGTCTAAGTGATTGTGCACACGTGCATGAACATCTAGGCTTGCACATCCGTGTGTATGTCTCCACACCTATGCCTCCACACATGTAATTTTGCACACGTCTACATGTTTGCACCTTTGCGCCTGTGCCTAGGCCTCCACACGTGCGTCTTTGGCGTTATGTGTCCCCGCCTGCGCCCCGGTGCCTATGCCTTTGTTTTATGTCTCTGCACCTATGCCTTTGCTATTCCACCCCTACGCTTGCACCTTGGTTCCTACGCCTCTGTGCCTCAACCTCCATGCTTACGCCTCCATGCTTACATCTCCCTTCTTGTCCCTCCATGCATACGTCTCTGCACCTTCATCCTTTTGCATGTGCCTTTGCGCATGCGCCTTTGCACATGTACTCTTGTGCTTGCGCCTTTGTGCCTAGGACTGCGCACCAGCGTCTCCTCAACTATGCTTTCGTTCTTACGCATCCACGCCTAGGAAGGTCTATGCCTCCGCGCCTGTACCTCCAAACCTGCGACTCCGCGCCTATGACTGGAAGCTTGCACCTCCATGCCTGGTCCTCTACGCATGTGCCTACGTGTGTGTACCTCCATGTCTGTGCATTTGTTCCTTCAGCCTCCACTTCTGTGCTTTTGTCCCTGCACCTCTATGCTTGTGTCTTTGTGCCTGAGCCACCCTTCCTCCGCCTCGCGTCTGTGCCTCTGCACCTGTGCCTCCAAGCCTGCACCCCCACGCTTGCAACTCCGTACTTGTGGCTCGATGCGTGTGCCTCAGCACCTACGTCTACGCCCGTGCGTGTTCTCGCCTGTGCCTCCATGCCTATATCTTCGTGCCTGCACCTCCACGCTTGTCCCTCTTTGCCTACACCTCCGTGCTTGTGCATCCATAACTTCACCTCCCTACACCTCCGCACCTACGCCTTTGTGCCTACGCCTTTGCGCCTTCAATTCCTTGATTACATCTGCACACACATGCCTCCATGCATGCGCTTCCATGCCTATGCCTCCGTGCATGAAACTCCGCACATGCGCCTCCAAGCCAATGCCTTTGGCCCTGCACCTCTTTACGTATACCTCCACACCTACTCATGAGCACCTGTGCCTCAGCGCATGTGCCTGTACACCTTGTCTCTACACATGCGCCTCTGCGCCTGCACCTCCCCTCCCATGCCTCTATGCATACGCATCTACCATGTGCCATTAGGATGCACGTGTGCGCATGTGCCTCCGCACCTGCACCTCCGTGACTTTTCTTGTGTGCCTCTGCGTATGTGCATTTGTGCCATTTCCTGTGTGGCTACGTCGTGGCACATGCATTTTTGTGCATGGCCCTCAATACATCTGTCCCTGTGCTTATGTCTCTGAGCCTTCACCTTTGTGCAAGAAAAAGCAAAGGCACCATCTTGTGCCTTTGATCATGTGCCTCGAACTTGTGCTATGCCACCATCTTGCACCTTCGTGCCTCTCACTATCCTAGAGAGCATCACTTTGAGGTTACATTGTGTCCTGTGTGATATGCATGGTCTACTCCACGCATAGGGCAATACTTCATAGCACATTCCTCTGTCATTCTTCATGGCTTTATCGACGGTAACCGGGGTCGTGATCCACATGCTAGTAGTGGTATATGTTACACCTTCTTGGTTGGAGGCACAACTTGCTCTTTGAAAAGCTGAAAATAGGGGTGTATGGCAAGGAGCTCAAGCAAAGCTGTGCATGTTACACTCGGTGCAAGTACGTGTGAAGTTGTGTGGTCATGTCACTTGCTACTAGAGCTGTGCGTGCCCAAACGCTAAACCACCATGTGCTGTAACAACCAGAGCACAAAAGCCATTATTCATGCAGAAATTGCATCAATTTTGAGCAGCACTTTGTTCAAGAGTGAATTGCTACCGGCATTATTCAGGCTGTTTGGATGGGAAAATGGTCACAAAGGCACTTGACATAATTGTCTTCAATTATGGTGTTCGTGTCATTGGTCTTGCCTATCCCCATGGCCCCAACTTCTTTGGGCTTACCACCTCGATGGTAGTTGTATATTGTGGATTTTTTTTTTTTCATTTATCAGGGAATGTTAATGCTTGTGGTCAAGTTGGTGGTCCATCACACCTGTAATGCCCTCTTGCCTTGCTCCACATGCAAACTACCCCATGTCTTTGATGGAAATAAAGTAATGTAATTGTGTTGGAGATTTGTCCCACAAGATGGGAGCCATCCATGGTGAAGCTCATATCCTCTTCCAAGAGCAGCGCAAGTTAAAGGTTTTGCCTATGATCACGTGATCTGTGTTGCGCATGGTTTTTACTGGTGGTTTTTCTCGTGGGAAGCTCTACCTTTTGAGGCTTTAGGATGCTAGAACTATTTTGAAGATTTATAGTGGGTTTATGGAGGAGTCTCATTCCTTCAATTGGGTGCTGATCCTTAAGGAACCGCTTAGCAATATGTATTCTTTGCCATGCTCAGTAGCCACCCTCAATGTTTACCAAAAGGTCAGGCTCGACCCCGGGGTGGCGGTGTGATCTCGGTTTGTACCACGCACGACTCGAGCCATGCTCACCAGTGTGCTTAACTCTCGCTCCAAGTCCCACTTCTATTGATTGTTATTGCTTCTACCTACCACAAGCTGTGATCCATGGTGTGTGCACTTTGGGGATCTCCCCAAACTCTCGCCTCCTACATCCCCTACTTAAGTGCTTGAAGTAATGATTATACTCCTCTGTTGCTACCCAAAACCGTCGTTGCATGATGGGTCACTCGATCACAGGCATATTTCAATTTTTTCCATTAATGTTGAAGAAGACTTTGTTGTTGCTCGAGTCCACTTCCAAATTGTGCCGGTGAGGGAAATGTTGTTGGAGGATGAATTTGTGTTTGATCATGATAAAAATCCTTGAGACCATTACGTCATGAGGATCTCCAATTTCTACTCGATGTGGTTTACGAAGTCATGACATTAGTAATCATCTGTTGACTTGTTTTCTCAAACAAACCGTAGTTTCATGTGCACACCCAAGTTTTGAACCATGTTATTGCCTCCAAAGCTATGAGAAGCTCCTCCATTCAGTAATTTTGGTACAATTGTACCACCC
Source organism: Penium margaritaceum (assembly GCA_023375785.1). NCBI lineage: Eukaryota > Viridiplantae > Streptophyta > Zygnematophyceae > Desmidiales > Peniaceae > Penium > Penium margaritaceum. Next base: position 172,606 of record SZWC01002049.1, on the reverse strand, counting down.
GTGGTTGTACTTGTAGGAGTGTCATTTGTTGGTCACACTCGTGCCCCTCATCAAATTTTGTGATTTCAGGAATCACTGCTACGATGTTGAGAGCCGTTGAGATTGATTGATGCATAATCTCTTGACAAGAAAGAAGATTTGTTTTCTACTCCTTTCCTTTGTCATTTCTTGACTCCTCATTTTACCTCTATGACTTCTTCCCCTTTTCAGCCTGTTGTTCACTTGCGGCACTTACGTGAGATGTGACCCAGCTTCTTGCAAGTCCAGCATAGTTGCTCATCGTGTTGATTGTTGAAGTCGATCTCCATCAGAGATGCGGTATTTTCTAGCTACAACGTTTTGCCACCACAATATGGATTTGGGCCTTGGGTCGCTTGCTGTTATATTCTAGTATTTTAGCGTTGTAGTTGGCACTGTTGATACAATGAACAGTTGTGATCATTGGTAGGTCATCTTTGAGGTCGAGTATTGTAATATCTCATCAAATTTTGCTTGTTCTAGTGGAAGCATAGTTCATCTATGGTGATTTCAATCCCAATGATGATTTTACATAAATACCGTACATACCCCACCACGCTAGACTATTGACACAAGCGTTGAAGCTTGAAGTGTTTGTCAAGTTGTTCATTCAGCTTTCTTATGTGGGCAAGGATGGCATGCGCAAAGTCAATCAAGCTCTTTATTGAAGTAGAAGAATTGTACCATGCCAAATTTATCTCCTTAAGAGATAGAACACATGCATTTGACGATGTGAGAGTAGTCGTGTGAGGTGTTGATCAAGCCTTGCCGGTCCAGTTGGATGATCTTTTGATCAGATTAGCAATTTAGTGTTGTGTCATATAAAACTGAGTTTGCGAGGTCATTTTTCTTCTAGGTGCTCTAAACTCCAAGTGCGGTGAAGTAAAACTCTAAACTTGTAAGATACATCCAAACCGTCGGATCCTTTAAATTTGCACAATCAAATAGTTCTAAAACTGCCCGTCACATTTGGGGTTCACTGGAGATTTGATTGTTACTCTTGATGAGCACTACTACACTTGCTCACTTGTTCCCAAGATCCTCCATATTCACGATGAATTATTGTAACAAATGGATATTGAGGCTCTAAAAGTTTAAAAACGTATGGTATAGTTCTTCATTAATGCGAGCTTGTTGTCTTATGCCTCCCATCGTGCCAAGTGTCCTCTCGGTTGACAATGGCAAAGGCAAAGGATTTATTGAGCCCGGGCCATCACAGTCATCAAAGTTGTACCATTTGTAGTGAAGCCTGTCAATGCTACCAGGTTTGTCTAGAGAGAGCCACGGATGATGTGCTCATGATCCTCCATCATTAACATCTGTGGCGGTTGCTGTTGCTCATCATCAAATGTGCTCATTCCATTCATAGGTTTGGTAAGTTTCAAACGGTCGAGATGTGTTATGGACTTGTGCAAAATTATTGCCTTATGGAAAATTCAATGTGCCTTTGTGCTATGATACCAGGTGTTATGCCAAGAAAAATGTGGATGGTTCACAAGGATGAGGCATGGAGTAGAAACAATTCAAGGAATTGGGACAACAAGATAATCTACAATTAGTAATAAGTTTGCTTTGATGAAAATGGTCACAATTATTGAGCGCATACATGCAAGGTAAAAGAAATCATGACGCATTGCATGTGTTGCTCAAGTCAAGCGATGCGTCCAACGTTGCATTCTTAGAGGTCGTTATGACAAATTCCATCAAGGAGTTGACCGATTTTGCGAACATTGAGGCACGTCTTGTTAAAGCACAACTCTGTTGAGAAGTAAGTCAAATTTGTATGGTTTGCAATAGATTTGTCAATGCTTCTAGAAATTTGTTGAACTTATTAGAACCTTTTTAACAGAGCAGTGAAGTTCAGGAAAGGTGGCAAGAATTTTGTCCATCAATCAGCGTTGAAATCTAGACAATGATGCGCGATGGGCCATGAATAGACTGACAAAAGTCCCCGAGCACGGAGTCTGAAAAGTCGTGTACGTCAAGAACATAGCAATAAGTATGTGGCTTGGTAGAATGCATGAACCACACATGAGAATCAAATGTCGAGATTCTATATTCATTAATGTGTAAAACAAGCACTAAGCTTGAGTCTAAGTAAGGCACAAACCACGCAATTGTGATACATTCACTTTATCATTTAACCCATAACAATAGGATTTTAGTGCACCATCGTGCCCCGCCCAAAGCGTTGAAGAATTTACTTATGTATTTCTTATACTTCACATTTTAGATTGATTGTTAATGTATTGAATGTTTCCTTAAAACTAAAAAAGAAACAACTGTGGAAAACCCCCTTGTAAGAATTGGTGTACAAAACTGAACAAGAAGCATTTTCCACTAGGCAAAAACCAAGGTGATCAAGGGACTGCGATCCTCAATCCATTTTTTCATGCCGCCCACAGGCCATGGACCCGTTTAAGCTATGCAGGGTCACTATAACTACATATTGTGGGTTTCACCAAGGCCCAAGCACCTCCCAGGTCCATTAGGAGTGAAAAATGGGAGAATTACTTTTGTGTGAAGGTATAGTTTAGTTTCCTTAAACCCTTCACACCTGTGAAAAATCATTGTAAAGTTATAACTAACAAAATATCCAAAAATAAAATGGAGATTCAACAATAGATGGTCAATTTCTTCAAGTCATCTATAGCTTCGTGCAAACATTATGAGGTCATTATGACCTCATTCTTGGGCCATTTGTCTTATGTGGATGTGCATCTGCTTCGACTTGTCGATCGCGGTTTTTCCGGATATAATCTGTCTTGGGCTTGAAATGTTTTTCACTCTTTTTCCCCTTTCTTTGGGACTAGGTTCAGTGATGATACGCATCAAATGCTGTGGAAAATCACAACTTCTCATGTTTTCGAAAATGCAACAAAGTTTTATAGACCCGATCCACTTGGAGTTATACAGATGAAATGTCTATCTATGTACTGGAGGAGCCCACTAAAAATTGGCTTTGCCGGCAATGGGTGTCGTGTAGTTGGTCGATGCGGAAATACGTAGAACGTCCCAGGCCTTTTGTGCTTAATATTTCAAAGCGGACACCAATGGCGAGGTTATCGGTTCGAATCCGGTGTATGCTACAAACTGATGAGTTAGGTTACGAAAAGTGGCAGCAAGTCACCCTCAAAATGCAGGTTGAAACTACAGAACAAATAAAAACCTGACGAGAGCTGGAGACTTGGCTCGGAGCTATGACAACAAACAAGGTTCCATTGTTGCACTAAGGTGTCTGAGTTACGAAGTAATGTATACATATATTTGTTTGAAAGGGGAACGAAAAAGTGTTGAAAAAAATTGGGGAAAAATAATGTGAAACCGTGTGAAGGAGAACGCCACCTATGAAACTCAATAGTTACGCTTTGACCGAGGTTCGAGTCGATAGATAGATAGATAGATTATTATGTTTATCGTCGCTACCCCTTCGCGGGGAATGGACGGTGGCACAGAGCCACATGTGACAGTGAGAGTCAGGAGGGACATCCACACACGACAAATATGGAGAGGGGCATGCATGTGCCCACTGTCAAGTGTAAAGAAGCACACAGGGGTCAAAGCAAATGAAGTCCTAGCGAGATTCTGAGGGGGGGAGGGACTGAGCACACAAGGGCAATAAGGGCGACATGCCAATGGTGGCCAAAGAGGCCTNTGTGGTAGCTGTAGTAGACCTGGAGCATACCTGCCACACAAGACGCCAAGCAGGCCTGGTCCTCGAAAGAGAGGAAGTCCTTTAGCGAGAAGCACCGCAGATCAGTAGGAAAGAGACAGGGAAACCGACCCCGCACCTCATAAAACACTGGACAGTCCCGCACAAAGTGCAACGCTGGATAAGGAAACTGGGTGGCCAGACAAGCAGAGCAGCGGCGCGATGCTAGAGGGAGGTAGAGCTGTCTACCTCGAGTCGCTTCCTCACACCATGACCGGAGCTTGTCGGTGTCGTAACAGCTGCTTTAGGCCCCGTTCGTCGAATCATCATGAGCGGAAATAGACAACCACGCAATCGGCCATTTTATGATTGGACAACCAAAACTCATCATCGGCGTCACCTGTCAACCTTTTTGTAGAGTCCCCTGCGGGAGCCAGATGAGGTGACTCAGATGAATTGCGGACTTCTCTTTGGTGACTTCTCTTCAAAAACAATATAGACCCTGTTCCGAAGTTTGACGTATTGAAGAGATTTCACCACAACTTCACTGCGCAACGATAAACATAATGATTATCCAATCTAATCTGAGCCCTATAACACAGCTCTACCTGTCGTCGTATTGGACGTTCATGCAGTGGGTCTTTATTGCCGGCACGCGAGTGAAAAACTGCGGCACAATGGAGGATTTTCACCGACAAAGCGAAGATCGTCGTGAAGGGGAAAGCGGCATGAGGTGCATCCGTCTTGAGCTGAAGGTATCGGATATCGTAGGTCCGGTTCTTTTGCACGAACGAATGTGAAAAGGTTCGATTCGTTTGCTGTGGGACGGCCGAGCAAACCTGACGCGGCAAGATGGTGTGAGTGTGGAGAAAAAGATCGTCTATGATCATTTCTTCAAGATCTGCAGTGCATCCTTTGAACTTTTTTCACGCTTCAACTGTGGACCACTGTGGAGCAGATGAAACAACGGTGTAGGCTATTACTGCAGGGATTCGACGCAGTAATGACACATGTTTCTCTAAACAGCAACATACCTCCAAGAACACATACGCCCGGTCACGCCTGGCCACTTGAGGAGACTGTCCAGGGAGACTGTGAACCTAGAATGCCAAGGCCTCGTTCTTTTCTGTGCTTTAACAAGGCAATGGCCATGACTTCAGGCATACTCCAAACAAGCAATTAGGAAAAACAGGGATAGCCTGCCTTGAGAAAGCTTGAAAGGTTCCACGATGTTGGAATCACATCACTAACCCCCTTCCACTTGGCTTGCCCCATCAATATCGGCCCTCTCAGATCATCCATGCGCAAAATGAAAGGATGCAAACCTAATCAGCCCCAAGCGCGCTATATGTGTGGCAACCTAGTTTAGTTAAGAAGTGGGACAACAACATGTACGGATTACACATAAAAATTTGAAGGGAAGACCTATCACGTGCAATCATTCCTCATGCACAACATCACATAAAGGAACCAAGATCGAAACAAAAACTTCATGGGTTTCAAGCACAAGCATGTTGTCTTTCTACATCCTAGATAATTAACTTATAACAAAAAAAAGCAACGTTGTGAAAGGATTTTAAAAAACGTCTTTATCCAACTATTGGGTGGACAATATCAAGAAAGTTAGTCACAATCGACTTCTGTTATCCCCTCTATAACACCTTGAGTTGAAAGCTTTGTGAAAGAAACAAATAATTAGACCAGAATTCTTGTCCTAAAGTTATTGTACGATAAAAAAGAAGGTACAAATCAACAAAAGAACCACCTTAAGGACATGTTTTTCATTGAAAAGGCTCTACCAAAGCTTAAAAGATAAAAAGAAGCCATTTAAAATAAACCTTATCTGAATAATACTGGCTGATGTGTCAAATTAGAAGACTCTAATACATGCCATTTTAATAATGTTACGAGCTTATATGTAACATACTCATGCCCCGCAAGTTGTATTCTTGCTCATTCATAAGATTGTACTTATCTTTTGTTAGATGACCCTTATTACCAAATTTGTTTACACAATGTGAGGATGTGTGCCCTTGATTATTGAAACTTTGGTACGGGAGTATAGCATTAGAGACAATCTAGAGCCAGGGAACGAAGTAATAGTCCATTCATAATGAGATGTGCATGGATTGTCCAACGTTTGAATTAGATAGTTCTGATCCTAGCTTGTGCCCTTATAATGTTTCGAAACTAGATGCTTCCAAGGGTCATTTTTTTCTGTTCACAACTTTGAAATGGTGCAAGGAAGTCGCACCATTGACCGTTTGCATTTGGGTGTTGTCATTCGTCATCACATGCCATCGATGAGTCAATGCATGCCACCACATGTGGTACATCCGTCTTTGATGGCTTCCATTGGCAAAGTTACATTGGCAAGAGTGCACCTCAATGGATAAAGAGCCCACAAAAGAACTTTTCATGGTGGTCAAAGCACTTTACTCATTTTACATTGAAATTTCACAATAAAATGCATGTGAAGTTGTACCTACCAAAGATGTTCCCGACATGCCACTTACTAATGAGAACGCAACACTAGAGGGAAAGAAACAAACAAAAAAGAAATCACGTGGCATCTTCCCCATACCACTCACTCACAAGCTCAATTTATTTCTTGTTTTCTTTTTCCCTTACCCCCTTACTTTCTCAATCATGTTTTTCTCACTTGCTTGCCTGCACCTCCTCCTAACTTTGTTTGTTATTCTATAGACCTAAGGTAGACATCAAAATTGAATTGAAGCCCATGAATGCTTGTGAACCTAGAAAGTTTTCAACATCCTCCCAAAACCAAACAATATACAAGTGTTAAGTAGGTAGGGTAAGTATGAATAATACATTGTTGTGTTTTCCAACCCACAATACAAATTGTGATGTCTACTAGACAAAAATATTGAATCTTTTTATGTTGAGGAAAGCTTTAGGTTCTTATGAAGTGTGCAAGGTAAGATACTCCTTCCATGACACTGGGAACTCACACCAATGTCATACTTGGTGGTGACTCGAAATCTCAACTTTGTTAGATGTCTTTCTCCCATTTGAGTGACCAAGAGAAGCTTTAAACTTTCATCTAATATGTACCATGCACATTAGGAAAAAAAATCATGTGGAGGGGAGCCAAATTCATGCTACTTTCTCGTTAAACACTAGCAAAGACCACATATTTTGGCCTGTTTTGAGGCAAATAAAATTCCACTATGGGAAATCTATCATGTCACTCCTCGTTTACTCCTTGTTGAACACTAGGATCTTTTTTCCATGTGGCAATACCAAGTGGAACGATATGAAGGCTTTTTCCATTTGTGCCACTGTTTTTCTTAGCCACACTGGATATGGCGACCGTTTTATCCTTCTCAGTCTTGCACATAAATATTCTTAAGCCCTACACTTTGCTTCCAGAATAAGTCAAAAAAATGTCCACGAGTGTTCTAATGGCATCGCAACTAACTTCGACCGTTTATGTCTAGAATCAGTTTATCCAATCTATTCAATGAGTCTAACATGTGATTTGTTTTGGTGATGGTGATTGAGAACATTACTTCCTCTCTAAAGCATAACTCTCCCCATTATACAATAACTCCTGTGATTGATCCTAAGCTTAGGTTGAGATCAGGAATCCCCCATAAAGAGTGAAAAAAAGACACGCTTTTGGTTGAAAGCGGATGCGGGATAGCAAATGCTACTCGACTAGCACAAATGACACCAAGATGTGAAAGTGGAGAGCTCTTGAAATCCAAGTGCTAGCAGACCTAAAACAAAAAAAGACAAGATAAATGCGAGAAGAAAACTTGTGTAATAGGTGTCAACGTGCTCCTTGTTCTTTTTTATGACTTTTCAAAAGGGGGGTGGAAGTACCCTCTACTCCTCTTATACATGGCTTGAAAGGAGGGAAATAGAGAGTTTACATTTTCCTTTACTCCTTCACATGGGCCGACAACCAATGTAACCGGAGGAATTTTGAACTAGACCTCTACTATGAGGCATCTACAACAGCTATGGTACTACAACCCACATTCATGTAACATCCATGTGGATGTGGGGGGTGTTGGATAATTGGTTTCTACCCCATAATCTGTTTGAGCGTAGAGGATGTCTGAAAAGCATGAACTCACAACTTTCTTAAGACCAACATGACAAACCTTAGTGATTTTTTTGTGCATGCATTATCCCTGACTACTTGTGTGCATGTGAAGCAATTGAAATTTTCCACATCTCCATGCATGCATGAGTGATATGTACCAATGGTTGCAAGGTCGATGTTTCTAATACGTCATTCAATCATGGTGCCACCACATTATAGATTGTGAATGATTCTAAGTTTTCCACACAACAAAACACCATACAAACGTCTTCAAGGATTTCGTTTGAGCCCTCATCTCTCATTGATTTTCCATAATAAGCCATCCTCCATTCCTTGCACTCCTCTCTGACAACATTTACATCGATATCAAGTCAACAACCACAAAGGGATTTATCTCCTATCAGGTAGAGACACATGATGTGAACCCGATATAGTCAACATGACCTCCCGCACTCATGGCTTTAAAGGCACCGATTTGTCAAAACAATTGTGTGTTCCTCTGACAATAGGTGTCTCTTTTGCCTTCGACGTCAATTGTTGTACTCCTTTTGATCACCATTCTCTCATTAGAGAGTTTCAAAGTTATGAGTTGTCTTCCAACTTTAAGGAATGTCTAAACCCCAGCAAGAAAGCTAGATTTTCTCGGACAAATATGCCAAGATGAGCTTAGGCATATATGTCAAGATGCAAAGGCACTTCAAAGAGTTCAACGACAAAATCAAGGCATGGCCTTAACCACACTCAACTGCACGAGATGCCTTGGGTCTAAAGCCTGAATTTCCACTCCTTGTTTGATACAAAGCAGAAAACACCAACCTAATTAAATGGGCTACAGGTGGGGCATTTCTCATTCATGGATGACATCGGTAATATACTTGGGATGAAATGCAAGAAGAGGACATGGAAACAATAACTGGTTACACACAACTGCAAGATAGTGTAGATATTGAGTGTTAGCAAGAGTGGTAATAGAAGCATTACCAACAATAACCTAAAGAATAACATTAGCAACAAGCTTCTTTTCCTTCTCCATCTACCCATCTTGAAGGAAAAATGTCTTTATTTTGTGCTGGTAATGCATCATCTTGAAAAAAACTACATAGTACGAGCATGAAGAGTGCAAGAAGAACGAGAAGTGTAAGCTCTTGGCCACCAATTGGAAGGCAATCGTTGCCTCCTAACGTAATTTTGAATATTGTTGTGCATCAAAGACTCCATGAAATCCACACAATAGACCACACATAGTTTTCCCCTCCTAATCAAGACTAAACTTGTCAAGGAACTGATACTTGATTTGAACAAAGAGGAAAGAAAGCTGCAAATCCCACTCAAGAAGGTATGGGACATCCATGGAATTAGTCTTGGCATGAATGATCATACCAACTTGCTAATGTACCAGATACTTCTCACCATGGAGGTTCATACCAAGGGCTTTGTGCAGAATTGTATTAGGGAAACCTGCGGCATGACCAAGGATGCAAATTACATGTCCAACATCATCAAGGTAGCCATGTTTGAGTAGTCGTGATGCAGATTAGTTCAGTCATAAGTGACAAGACCAGTACTACCAAGTGTGTCTTTGGTGACCAGAAAGTAGAAAACCCAAGAATCGTTTGGCAACATAGCTCAATCCATAGCATAATCCTATTCATGAAGAGTGAATGCGGGGCCAGGAATACAGCATGGTGTCGGAAACTTGTGCCATTGTTCAAGAATAATCACATGCCTTGCCTATGGCTAGATGCCAAGATGATTGGGAATGCCTTTGTCCCTCGTAGTAATGCCCGCTTTGCCCGCTTTGGTGTTCACCATGGCTAAGAGAGTGTTAAGCTAGACAGAAAACTTGGAACCTTTGACTTTTGGAAATTTCTAGGTAGTTAATGGGAAAGCAAGTCAAAGGCCAGCAACAGTGAAGACCAAATAACTTCAAGGAATAGATTTTCTTGGCTACATATTCACAAGATTAAGGATGTGCTGGAGCCAATTGTGTATGTAGTCAATATGGAAGGAAGGGTAGGTGGGATGCATGTGTAATTTATAACGCCATTTTGGACTTGTGTGTGGACTTTGAAACAGTGGCTAAGATAAAAAAAAATGCAAAAAAATTACAAAGGTTTTGTGGTTCTTTTCTAGGACTGCTTTGGCCATTGTTCGTCTTGCAACATGTCATGTGCTTTATATGCGATGGTTAGGCATGATGACCTAGAACGCTCTCACAATTTGTTTTTGGAGAAAAAATCATACTACAAGCTTAACACTCTATTGGTGATGGACTCGCTCTTGAGGAGAAGCGTGAGTTGTCTATGAAGGAAGCCACTATTTTCGAGAGGGTTTAGGTTATGGTTGATGTTGACTGCAACAACACTTTGCTAATGGATGCCAGGGTGGTAGCTATAACTTCAAAATTCAAGTGATGCACCACTAGTGTAATTGAGTGGCAAGTTTACTTCACTTTCCACCCTCTTGTACTTTGTATCTATCCTTGAGGAACATGTCTTAGCTTTGATCATCCTTAGGATGTGAAAGGAATTTCTGACCTTGTGAGCTCTTGCACACAGCTTAGTGGAACAACCTACTTATGTCAAGACCAAAGCTTCTCATCAGGTATTACTAGAGGCTATTTAGACAGTATAGTTGCAATGGTAGGTGTGAATTGGAGAATTGCATATGTTCAGTAGACATAAAGGAAGAGAATGCAAAACAAATGATGGGAAATGCTGGATGAGGTGTATGGGTTGGGTGTGGATGAGGGTGACAGTGATAAAAATAGTGTTCATGAGGGATGAAAAGAGGAGGAGGAATATTTATTGTTTGATGATATGGTGGTGGACATGGAGGCACACATATGTGGCATGGAGAATTTCCTGGGACTACCACATGCCTGCTATGTTTGCATATAGGCGAAATTTTCATCAGCATTTGAAACACTGCATTGTAAGGAAGATGACGGGTTTGAGACATGGGAGAGGGACGTGCCAGCGTGGAGAATGAGGAGAACCCATGTGATGGATCAAGATCAAATACATAAAGTGCAGCTTAATATACTAATGGTTCCAACTATTTAGCACAAGGAATAAAAAGCATTTTTCTTTTCTTCTTGATCTTGTTACTAGTCCATGGCTTTGCACATTAGAATTATTCTTCCTTATGCTATCAATTGTACTCCAAGATTTCTTTTTTTATCCAGCAAGGAGTAACACCCACAATACCTTGACCATGCGTAGGCTAAGGTCCATAACGTTCTCCATAATGTTTTTTACGGTCTGAATTAGGCTTCTCCCAATAGGTACTTGCTATGTTTTTAGAAATGCCTAGGTGCCAGGCTCAATGCTTGGGCAAAATATCCAATGTCAAGGTGGAACATTACCTTTCAATTCTTAGGTGTGTTTTTCAATGTTTTGGAACAAATTTCTATGGTAAAGTGCAATGTGCATTGCTGAGGTGCAAAGTTGAAAGTTTAGGTACAAAGGCAAAAAAAGTGCTAAAGTGATTTTTAGTAATGAGCAAAAATGACTTGTACCAAATATCATGGTTTTCATGAGTTTTTCTATAGGTTTTAGAAATGGTTCATATAAACAGTTCAAGATCTTGGTGGAAAATGTACACTTCAAAATATTTTATGTTTTGGGGATCCCTCCAACCTCACATTTATGTGCGTGATCCGAGCTATAAAAGTGTTATGTTTCAACAAAACTTCTTTTTGTTTTAGTTTCCTAGGTCAATGAGATAGGAAAGGGGATGTCAACCCCTCCCTTTCCATGTTGTGGGCTGATTTTCCATGGGAGAGAAGAAGACAAGTTTCCCTCTCTACCTCCTCCTCATATGGGCCATCATTCCATAGTGAAGAAGAGGGGGCTTGCTTCCGTTCCCCTCCATTCTTGAAGTAAAAATGAGCACGAGGAAGGAGAGGGGGCGTCTCCCCCTATTTAGAAGGCCGCCGACAGATGGGAGATGACAAGGGACATCTTGAGCCTCTCCCCTCCAATGAGGGCCATTGGCCTATGGGTGAGGAGAGGGAATACATTCCCCTTCTCGGCACTCATGTGGTTGATGACCCATGGGAGAAGGCTGGGAGGAGTTCCTTCCTCCTCCCCTGGCTTAGAAGGTGCAATAGCCTAAGCGGGAGGAGAGGAGGTTTCCTTCCTTTTCCACCCTTTGACAAGGGCCGGAAGTACAAGGGACAGGCAAGGAGGTATTCATCCCCCAATTTCCTATCAAAATGGCCTAGTGACCAATCGGAACGGAGGCAAGCATGCTTTTACCCTCAGATGTTATTGCTCGGTAGACATGCAAAAAGGGCTTCATATGACTTACATCCCTTCTCTTTGTCATGGGGAAGAAATGTTTTGAATGCACGACTATTGTCAAGTATCAAGTACCATTCATACAAATTGGGGCTCTACTTGTCATAGAAGGCGTTCGGTACCAAACACACATTGTTACAGTAAAGAGCTCGCTCAAGCTTTAAACATATAATATGTGGTAAGTAATGATTCACCCCATCCCAACTCATTACAAAGGCATATTGTTGAATCCTGAATGACTTGTACATGAAAATTCGATGCCGAATGCTGAAAGTATCTGTTTCATTGCTTGAGAAATACTTTGAAGAATCTGAGAATGGTCGATGGGTCTAATTCCTTTAGGATAAGTGTAACAATTGTGTTGGAACATATGACACATGGGAGTGATGAGATCCTTCATCCCAAGTGGTTCATCAACTGGAGGACAATAGGCATGAATTCTTCCAAACACTTGATGTAATTCTTGTGAGCATGTTTTTTACACACTTGCAAAACGTGTCAGCATCTGGTGAATAAATGAAAGACTCTAATGAGAGATTTGTCAACATCAAATTCTCACACAGTTCAAATCGTGAGCATGATTTTTGTGTGATGTATGTTTTGAACTCGGATCGTGGAGATGGAAAACTTCCACACCATCCTTTACATGTTTGCATACAGCTTCTAAGCCATCTACGAACAAGGTTTTAAAGCATGCATAACTTTGATGATGGTTCAAACAAAAACAACTCTTAAATGACCCATGCCATGTCCTTGCATATGATCATTTGGTTTCAAAATGCATAAGGCGTGATGCCACCATCAGCGTCAACTATGTGCACTACATACACATCGTGGCACGAACACAGTGTTCATTAGTTGTGGATGATGAACCATGGTTGTGGACAAGTTTATCCATATCTCACACCCATGAGGGTATGTCACCCATACCATGGTACAAGGGTAATGTGCAGGGCATGCACAAGGAATTCGTCTAGTCATCTTTTGTGTACTAATAATAGCATCATAGTAGCAAATAATTCAAGAAGATTGAGGATATCACAAGTATCATCTCATTAAAACCATTATTGGAAGCATTGTTGCATACTTTGGATCAAGATAACATGTCATTAAGTGAACCATTTTTGTTGTAGTAAGAGAAGCAGTCTTAGTCATATGACGTCCTAAGCTAGCAAAATGACAAGGCATGTATGGCTTTGCAATTTTGCGATGATTAAACCACGACTGCGTATGTACCTTGAATTCCTACAAGAGGGATACAGACATCTTACTTGTACATTATCTCTGAGTGAGTGTTGAATACGTATCATGTACTTAAAATCAGAAGAGACATTAACAATCGTGTTCAACACACAAGGATGTATCTATGAATCCATTAAGGAAGAACTAAAAATGTGATTATGAATTTCACAAGGATGAGTAAGTTCTCAAAGAAGCATCCTCTAAAACTTGGTACTGTGTAATGTCGTGGTTGAAAATGATACATGATGCTATTACTCCTTTGTCAACAAAGATTCAGACACAACAGAGGCCTCAAAGTGAAACAATAATTCTATCAAGTAAGCAACAATTAAAATTGTTATGGGACTTAAAACTTATCAAGTCGTTGATTTAGTATGAATGACATCATTGCATCGATTTTTCTGTTAAACCACAACCTAAAGCAAGTATAGCAACACCTCGATTTGCCATTTTTGGATGACCAAAAAATCTCCACTAACCACATACTACACATTTGGACTCAAAGAATTAATGAAACATAATGTCTAGAGCTAATTATTGTGAAACGTAAATAAAAGCTTGTTGATTAATCTAACCAAATGTTCAAACTTGTTCCTTCATGGTTTGCTTAGCTGGTAATCAGTCCGATTTAAAAGCGGGATGCAACAAAGAATAACAAATTTTGCAATCCCAACTAAGGGATGAAAGGAGAAAGGAAAAAGGATGTATAAAAGGATTTTTTCCTTCTCCCAATGGACATCTTATTTATGTGTTTTGTAGTTAACCTTTGCTTGAATAGTACTTTGAATATTCATCATTTTGAGAATTTATTGGTTGATGTAAATTGCCAAACATATGCGCATCATGCTTTTGGATGTCACTTCTCGGGCATGCTCTGTTATTACATGTTAGTAAACGTATTGAATTAGAATGATACCATCTTCAAGTGCTTGATGTTAGGCAATTTACAAGAATCCTACTAACTTGAAGTACCTAATGTATGCAAAAGAAAGGGTCTCATGAATAGAAAAATCAGTTGTTAGTTAACAATCGGTTCTGAAGACATTATCATGAGATGTATCTTCCTACATAGCCTTGTTCAAATAAGGATTCTTGGTTCCCATATGTAAGTGGAAATTATAACTTCCTTATTAGGAAATCTGTTAAGGGGAACATATCAAGGTTACATAAATGAAACCCGTACATGCTGTTATGCAAGAAAAACGCAGGAACAAATTGTTGTATTCATGAAATCAAGAGAGGTTATTCACAGGTTTTCATTACATCTTCCAGTGCTAGATTGTGATTGTTACTCGTTTACTGAGTAAAAAGTTGAAAAATATTTACTTTTGGATGAAAGCCATTGACATGGAGATGTTTGATCCAAGATACGTTTTTAAAAGCAACCTGTTTTTGATAAGGACACAAGCGTTAGCCTATGGTATCAATTTAGGAAAAAGGAGGGGATAATGGTTCATTCTAAGTTCATCCAAGTTAGACCATTTTTTTGGTTTGATGAAAGAATTCAATACACTTTCTCGTACATATTCCCCAATTCCTAATAGGAAGAAATGTGCACTCAAGAATTATGTACGAGGACCTTGTTGCATGCTAGCATGTGAGTTGCTTGGGCTCATTAAGATTTAATGCTGTTCAATCAACCAACCCATGTGGTGTGAGAAGAGGTTCAGTAGACCTCTTCGTGGTCATGAACAAATTGTTAAAACCAAAGTTACCAATGTCGAAACCTTGAATTACAAGTACCAACAATGTTGCAGAAGAAAACCACCATTGTCAGAACCCATAGGAAAGGTCAGGTTTGAATGATACACAAAATCTACGTGCCAACTTGGATTTTTGTTACATCGATGCAGGATGGACGCTCCTCGCAAAGGGTGAGGAGGTGTCACCACATGAGATTGCTGAACATTTATCACATGAAATGAAAAGAGATTTTTCTTGTACATTTGATTGAACTGCCACTACACAAAGGTACACAAAGGTATTGTCCATATTGTGGGCACAAGCACGTCATGTGTTTTTTGTGAAGATACATGAACACTATATGAAGAATGTATAATGGATTCTCATTTTTTTTATCGGTCATTATGCCATAAAGATTGGATGTCGTTTAACTATGAACAAATTCAGAAAATGTACGCAAGTGTCATCGATTGTGCATTAACATGACGTAACGAACATTTCCATGTTTAGGGTGTTACTGATGTTATACATGTTATGGATGATGATGTTAAAAATGTCACATGATAGTTTTGCAATTTTGGAACCTTCCTCTCATGCATGGAGTTTTATTATACAATCTACACAATGAATTACATAATGACCAATTCTCTTTATGAAAGGAATTACCAAGACGATTCATAACAAAGGTGGAGTCATGTTACTTATGGATTATTCATGGTGAAAAGTAATGTACACCATGCATCATGCACCTTGAAAAATCATGGATCATAGATTCTGAAGACAAAGTCAATACAAATTCATAGAAAACAACCTCTCATTCAACGTAAATTTGAAAAACATTCTTAGGCTATATTTGACAAAAATCGTGTGCTACGATGGAAATTTCAAACCGTTATTTGTCCACTCCTATTTTGGCAAAACAGTTAAATATCTATGTCTCTATGCCATGTGGAACAATAGAATTAAGGATGATGGTACTAAAATTATGTCATACATTACCTATATTTCTTTGTGGCGTGGGTTGTCCCAAGGAAAAGGGTTGAAACAACTCTTCACTCCCGTTTTTACAAGCACTGATTTGGTACCCTTGTTTTTTGTTCCAAAGTTTGCCAAAAACTCATTAAAGAAAGCTACGACCTTTGACAATGTGTTACGACCGTGATTGGAGAAGGATGAATGGTGAGGTGAGCTTGTCGCTTCATGTTGAAGAATACACACAATCTCTCCTACATTATGTAAAAGACACCAACACGTTGTGGATCAATCTTCAGACTCTAGAAACCCACTTCTTTCACTTTCATGGATTTAAGGATAACTCAATCATTCATATGGATCTTCTCTGCACTTAAATGCCTTTACAACTCCCCCTGATACAACCCATAAGTGTTCAAAACCGTTCTATAGAAACGTTTCAAGAATCAATTTTTAATCAACGCAAAATTTGCAGGTTGGTAGGTACAAATCACCACTCTAAGCTTCATTTCCTAAACATGGTGATGTACAACAATTTTCACTTTTTGCTATGTTAATGTCAATTTCATATGCTATTCTTCTCATCTTTACAGAACTTGATAATTTTAGGTTGAGGATTTAGATACAATGAATAATGTTTCTATGAGAGATAAAGAAGAGTATATATACATATATGTATAGAGAGAGAGAGAGAGAGAGAGAGAGAGAGAGAGAGAGAGAGAGAGAGAGAGAGAGAGAGAGAGAGAGAGAGAGAGAGAGAGAGAGAGAGAGAGAGAGAGATAGAGAGAGAGAGAGAGAGAGAGAGAGAGAGAGGGAGAGAGAGAGAGAGAGAGAGAGAGAGAGAGGGAGAGAGAGAGAGAGAGAGAGAGAGAGAGAAAGCACAACACATAAATTAAATGTTGATCTAAATGGGAAGACATTGATATCTTATGTGAAAGTTTTTTATAGATCAAAGTGTCCTAAAAATAACATTACAAGTACATGAAGACATCTTTCAAACATTCACAATTGTTTTTGATTATTTTGAAACTTAATAGGCCATGAGCACAACAATGCATTGATCAAATGCATCTGTTGTCTAAATAGGATCCATCGCTTTCCTATAAAATGTAACAAAATGCTTGATTTATCCAAAAGAATAAAGTAGTTGTAATCCTCAAAACGTTGTTATACTTGTAAGAATAAGCATCACTAGGAAGAGTGTTGGTCCTTGTTTTTCAATTGAAAAAAAATGTTGTATATGGTAGCGTAATCGTAAGATAAAGACCAATGGCGCACTTCATTTGTGTGATAGCTCGAGAGTAGTAAGACTAATGATGCAATTAATACCAATAGCATTCAAGCGATTTTGCAATTTTCCTATGTTTAATGTAAATGGAAAAAAACCATGAGGATTAAACGTGTTGGTAAACATTGAAGTTATGTTTACATAATCACAGGGGGAAACATTGTACGTTGTATAAATGTATTTATACCAGTGATGTGTAGGTTGTTTCCTACATGTATCATCAATCGTTGTTTGGGAAAAAGGAATTGTGAAATGATGGGTGATTTTCAATGTAGACAAAGAAAAAACATAGAAATAACATCCAACATCAGTTTTACAAAACCATAGGTATGAATATCATGTTTGTAATGAAATTTTTCTTATTTACACTATTTAATATGGAAGTGTGATTAGTGTGATCAAGGTTTCCCTCTAGATTCTATCATACTTAGAAATTGAGGTGTGAATGATGATATCTATCTAGCGGGTTTAAGTTCACTCGAGGAAACAAATTCAAGAGACCCTTTTTGTGCCATGAAAAGATGCAAACGTTTTTTTCAAGTCACCCGTTGCAATCGACCTGACTTAGATTGAATTGTTAAAGGTAGGAAATCAATCTAAGAGTGAAAACTTAGAATGCACTCTTTCATTTGTGATTTGTTAAGTTGTAAGCACACTAAAACAATTTTCTAGCAAAGCAATATGTGAAAGTGCTACATTGGACATATACGCATGATCCAACATTCAAATAGGCTAAGAAATCAATGATCTTCATTTTTAGGGTGGGAGGATGATTGATGTATCATAGTGTTCAAAACGTTTGATCATTTGTTTCAGGTTTCAAACACATCTAGTTTGGTTACAAGTCCAACATTAATTTGTTTACTATGAAGATGCAGAAAAAAGTCTTTCAGTCATGTGGTGACAACCTATTTTTCCATCTCTCTGTTGGGTTTTTATTCGGTGTTTTGAAGAAGTTGTGTTGACAACCTGTTTCAGAATCGTCCGTGGTGATTCGTACATTTGTGATGTAGGGTCCATTGGTAGATTACTTGACGGCAAGAAAAGTTAAATATGGACACTTGCAAAAAACATGAGATGATATGGGCAAAGAGATTTAGGACTTTGACATATTTCCACAGTTTCAGGACTTTTAACCATCAAACAAAGATCATCGTGTAAGACTTTCACATGGCCATCATGCTCAATCAAGGTGAATGTCCTGTCATACCTTGACATGTAAGCTGTGGAATTTGTACGATTATGGATGGTGACATTTCTATCTTGTGTGTAAAGTAGGTTGTTGGAACTCACTACCTTCTCAAATAACATTACCCCCATGTGTCTACATAGTCTTTTCATGACCAAAATGCCTACACATGTAAGACTATGATGACAATCATTTTTTATCGTGGACTAGAAGTCCTTTCTCTAAAGAAAGAGGTTGTTGCTTGACTGTGTTTAATTTATTTGACGTTGTTCCCACACATTTTGTGGCTACTTGGCAATGAAAGTATGTAGTCAATTTATCAAGATTATGTCAAAATCAGTGTTGCACGATATTGTATGGCGTCTTCACATGAATTTACCTTGGCGGTAAGCATTACACCAAAAGGCAACGTGAATTGGGGATTTTGGCAACTGAATAATTCTCTTCTCCCCTGAAATTGCATCATCCCTTCATCCCACAATTAGTTGGTGCAACCTGTCCTTTGAGTTTTTCAAATTGTTTCTTGATTCCTTGAACCAAGGTCATGAGGGCCAGTAGAGAGAGATGCCGACATACTTAAATGTAGGATACTACCTTGAATTCATTGGTTCATCACGTTGGAACATGGAATACATGCTTCATTTTTCCATATGCAATGAAAAAAAAATTAGCGGGTGAAAATTCATTGCCTACTCAGCTGAGCCATGGCATGACATTTTGATGGAATGCTTTATTTCCTACTTTTTACTTGATGCTTTGACCGATGGGCTTGTTTTAAATTTTGTAAGTGAAAATTATCGACGCGACGCAAGAATTTTCATGTGAAGAAATGGACAGGTGGAGGGAAAGATTGTAAGTGGGAGGACTGAGGAGAGTGGAGGTGAGAGGTGGTGGTGGGCGTGAGGGAGCTCTCTAGGAGTTAGTAGCCAGCAAGAGCCGAATGGCACTTGCTGCTTGTGAGGGCAAACGTCGGGAGATAGCCGCGTGGCAACTCTGGATCTTAATTATGTGATTTGGGAGATCCCTCAAGGTCTTTAAGGAGGGCCATTGGGAGTTTTGCTGGGGGGGATCAATGTGAGAGAAGTTAAGCTAGAGCAAAGATTGAGAAGTGAAATAAGAGTATTTTTTTTAAAGACTTCCTTAACGGGGCAACCAAGAATGACCTCTATCAGGCCCCTTGCCATTACTCGTGTTGTTTGCCAAAAAGCTTGGCAAACCTCATGGAGCGCACGTAAGTCGCTCAAGCAAAACAAGCTAACTGTGTGACCTACGTCTTGCGAGAACACAACATGTAGGATAGGCTACAACACAAGGAGAAATTGTTGGATTTATCTGGGCTTGTTATCGAAATTCATAACGTTTTTCCACTTTAAGATGAAAGCGCGATGGAGGGCAAGTTGCGTTATATCCTTGGATTGAACTCTTACGGTTGTGATGGCAAGGCGGATCTTTGCCCTTTAGTCATCTTCAATTTGGAAGGCACTTGGGAAAACCTTCCATATGTCTGTCTAAAGTACGATGCAGATTTGAGACGATTGAGGAATGGGTGTCCGACTTGTGATCCGATCTGTCAGCCTTATGAATTTAAGAATACATCAACACTTGAAAAATGTTTTCTATGGGATGCGCTAGATCCAAGGGGACCTCTCCGTTAATCCTTGTGCATCGAGTTTAGTAGCTTTTCGGCCCGTGATTGTTGAGCGTAGGGCATTGTGTTGTTCATACAGGAAGTTTGTTTACATTCACGTTCTCTGTTAGGATGTCAGACTTGTTCGATTTTCCTCATTAGATGAGCTCAATTAAGAGTTTCCTTCCGTGGCAAACGTTTGCAATGTTCATGACGTTTGAAGGATCCAAGTACTGTAGCGAGCTACCTTCCCATCTAGATGCTGTCATAGCGAAAAAATCCCGGGTTTATCAACACGGGACCTAATTTCCGCCGACTGTTACGGGCAACCAAATAGAGCTTCGAGGTAGTTCTTTGTTCAAGCGTACGGTTCCATTATCGAAATCGATTATGCCAGTCTTTTAAATCTGGAAAGGTTTATCATCTGATACTTTTTGTCACATTGGTCGTGCGAGTTAGTTGAACTCTTGTTGCTGGTTGTTTCCACATCTGGAGCTTCACAAACGGTGTAAAATCTCGACACTGAATGCGTCCGCTTATGCCATTTCATTCCTTGCTGCCATGTCGGTCAGCCCGAAAACCATGAAAAAGATCAGTGCCGTTTCGTCGTTAACGGAGATCTGAGTTTCATCATATACAGCAGGAAATCTCGAAACTGGTCAAGGAAGCTCAAAGCCGAATCCAGGCCGTTGTCTCACTTGGTCGGAATACATAGGCCACCATGCCTACAGGTCCGTTTTGGCCGGGTAGGAACTCCCCGATTGGGAATAGCGAGCACTTTGTTTTCCCTAGTCGCAGAACTGTCCATCAATGTGTTTTCAACGCCACCAAGGGCCTATTGGCTTTCTCAGACAAGGCCATAATCAAGGTAGCGTACGGACAGATCTAACAGGACTGTATTTCTCATGACTGCCATCAACGTACCAGTCGGGCGTCATATTCTTTGGTCAATTTGTTTGTTGGAGAGAATTGGACTTTCCATCGTACCGTGTCGTAGAACGTTCGACAAATTCTGCTAGAGATGTTAATGGGATATAAAACATAAATGTTTGGCAACCCATTCTGCTGCTGGAAATGTTTATTGCTCCTTTTCTAAATAGCCTTATCCGTAATTTTTCATCCTTGACCAAAGTAATCTTTCATGCCTGATAAAAGAGTCCCCTAGGACATGCGTCTCGGGAAGCACGGCGAGTTGTGCGCGCGCTCACACGCTCGCTCTCGCTCTCGGAACAAGGTGGACTGCGCACAGGTCCTCAGAATCTCGCTAGGACTTCATTTGCTTTGACCCCTGTGTGCTTCTTTACACAGTGGGCACATGCATGCCCCTCTCCATATTTGTCGTGTGTGGATGTCCCTCCTGACTCTCACTGTCACATGTGGCTCTGTGCCACCGTCCATTCCCCGCGAAGGGGTAGCGACGATAAACATAATAATCTATCTATCACAGGTGATAATGACAGCTCCTCTGAACAAAATGAGCGTCGAGCCGCCCCCCACCCTCCCTCCCTCCCC